>CAMXCT020005344.1:0-18142 GCA_947184155.2 Cladocopium goreaui | reverse complement strand
TTTGGTTGAAATCATTGCCAAAACTCAAGCTTTGAAGACTTGACGGCAAGGTCACCCGCCCCAGGCTTCGCCAAAACTCAAGCTTTGAAGGCTCGACGGCAAGGTCACCCGCTCCAGGCTTCGGTTGAATGTACGGCCAAAACTCAAGCTCTGAAGACTCGATGGCAAGGTCACCCGCTCCAGGCTTTGGTTGAAACCATGGCCAAAACTCAAGCTTTGAAGACTCGATGGCAAGGTCACCCGCTCCAGGCTTTGGTTGAAATCACGGCCAAAACTCAAGCTCTGAAGACTCGATGGCAAGGTCACCCGCTCCAGGCTTTGGTTGAAACCAAGGCCAAAACTCAAGCTTTGAAGGCTCGATGGCAAGGTCACCCGCTCCAGGCTTTGGTTGAAACCATGGCCAAAACTCAAGCTTTGAAGGCTCGACGGCAAGGTCACCCGCTCCAGGCTTTGGTTGAAATCATGGCCAAAACTCAAGCTTTGAAGACTCGACGGCAAGGTCACCCGCTCCAGGCTTTGGTTGAAATCATGGCCAAAACTCAAGCTTTGAAGGCTCGACGGCAAGGTCACCCGCTCCAGGCTTTGGTTGAAATTTTCACCAAAAGTCAATTTTGCAAGGCTGCGGGGAAGATAATGTAAATACTTTCCACTCCTCGCTCTCTCAATTTGCGTAACACCTTCCAGCGCAAGCTCTTTCTCAGTAGTTGGGAGCCCACAGACATAACGCCATGCAGTGTACACATTTGTCGGTATGTAAGTGCAGGACAGCATTGCAGATTTCCCAACAATTCCTTGCTCTGCCATTGATTCAGCGTCAGCTTTGTATGCACATGATGCACGGCGAGCTTTGCGCCTGGCTTGCATGGAAGCTTCTCTGACACCAATCTGCGCAGCTCATATCCAAGCATAGAGCAAGGGACGCTTAGTGTCACTCCTTCTCCAGTCAAGCAGAGCACTTGAAGAGCGACCTCACCGGTTTCATCTGCTGTACCTTTGTCAGTAGATGATGGATCCACATAGCCATGTTGTGCACCGGACATGGTCGGAAATTAGATGTACCATTCATAGCTAAAGATTAAAGCACTAGAGACTAGAGTATCAAACCAATTTTGGCTGAGTATCCAGGTTTTCTTCATCATTATTGAAAATTCTTTTTACAGCATTACCCGCTTTTTAGCAATTTCATGGGATTCAACGGTTTGGTTTGAGGATAAAGACTGCAGGAAACCATGCTTGTTTGTTTCCAAATTCAAGGGTTTTTGATTTTTTTCTCTCCAACCGATTTTTGGAATGATTACATAACAGCAGTAGGGCGCAAAGCGGTGGCGGAAGCTTCAAAAATAGGAAACCTATAGGAAGGGTTGGTTGTTGTGACTCACGGATGGCAGAGCGAATCCACTGATGGACCGAAAGGTGGTTGGAGTTGTGTTTTCCGGAGTGGTTGCACTGGTTGCAGTGGTCGCCTCACCACACTGCGGATGTAGTGTGGTGTAGTGCAGTTGTGGTTGTAGTTGTAGTTGTAGTTGTAGCGTCGTGGAGTTGTAGTTGTAATGTAGTGTAATTAGTGAAGTGTAGCTGAAGTTGTGGTATGGTGTAATTAGTGTAATGTAGTGTAGCTGTGATTGTAGTTGTAGCTGTGGTGGTGGTAGTAGTAGTGGTAGTGGTAGTGTTAGTGGTAGTGGTAGTAGTAGCAGTAGTAGTCGTAGTCATAGTCGTAGTTGTAGTCGGAGTCGTAGTCGGAGTCGTAGTAGTAGTCGTCGTGGTGGTAGCAGTAGTAGTAGTAGGAGGAGGAGGAGGAGTAGTAGTAGTAGTAGTAGTGTAATAAAGTGGTACTTCTAGTTGTAGTTGCAGTTGTAGTTGTCTATCTATCTATCTGTATATCTGCAAGCTTGAAAACGAAGCTATTCTGCGAGACTTCCTCAATTTTTGAACTTGACAACATCGAAAATGCAACAATTCTGCGAGAATTCTCGAATTTTGAATTTGACAACATCAAAAACGCAAAAATTCTGCGAGACTTCCTCAATTTTTGAACTTGACAATATCGAAAACGCAACAATTCTGCAAGAATTCCTGAATTTTGAATTTGACAACATAAACAATTCTGCGAGACGTCCTCATTGTTCGAAATTGACAACATTTAAAAAACGAAGCAATTCTGCGAGACTTCCTTCAAAAATGGAAAGTTGAGTGCAGAGCTGACGGCCTCAAGCCAATGCGCTTTGCAATTTTTCCATTCCACCTGTCTAAAGTATCGCGCCTGCCACGAAAAAGCAAGGCCAGGTCATACGAAGTGCTGCACCTGCATGTCTCTTGTACTTCGCCTGCCACGCGAAATGCATCTTTGCAGATCCTCTGCAAATCTCCCACGCCTGCCGTCGTTTTTAGAAACGCTGCAAAACCCTCACGCTTTGCTTAGTTTTGGCAAGGTGCAGAATCCCTTGTGCCTGCCAGGCAAAACCACATCTGAACCTTCAAAAACAATCCGAACATGGTGTGTTTTGTACGTTGACTTGGAAATGTGCTTCGCGCCTCGCCCCCAGCGTGCACTTTTTCGACATCTCAACTTCCAAAAGTGGTCCGACGCTGGCGTGCTTTGTACATTTTGACTTGGACATGTGTTTCGCGCCACAACGACGTGCACATCCAAAATGGTGATATTCCCATCCAAAATGGTGATATTCCCATCCAAAATGGTGATTTTCCCATCAAAATTGGTGATTTTCCCATCAAAAATGGTGATTTTCCCATCAAACATGATAATATTCTTATGAGAAATTGGGATTTTCCATATCTCTCTGGCTTCAAACCATCCATTTTTCACGGGAACTCCCCATCTCAACGGAAAGGACCTGAATCTTGGCGACCAACTCGCGGGTCTCTTTGAACTTTTCGCCTCATGGGGAGATGGTGCCCCCGGGCCCACGAAACTGTAGGAAGCCGTGCTGAACCAAGAAAAACGGGTAATTTCATGGGATTTAGAGCTGATTGATGTTAAAATGGTGATTTGATTCTTGGTGATTTGATATTGATTTTTTATGGGATTAACAAAAAAACATGTGATTATTTTAATGGCATTTATGATAAATTTATGGTTAGCTAAGTTGGTTTCTTCACTGGAGCCCCAGTTTATTAGCTAAGTTGGTGAACATAACTAGGTGAACTGTGGCTAGCTAGGGTTTATGGCAGGTATATCATATATCTATGTTGTCCTTAATTGGTTTAGTTCACTAGGTGAATATGAGCTATGGTTTGTGGTAGGTATATCGAACTAATTAATGGGGTTATAAACTAACTTATATCTGGGAGAGCACCACGTTGTTGGTTCATCTATCCCGTATCAATGCATATTAATGGATGTAGGATAAATTCGGTGCATAAATCTATATGGATTGATGATCGTCTCCCAATATGGGTATATATTTCAACATAGGATCTTCGCACAGGGTACGATGAAGATCGAACAAAGAGATTCCGTGAACTTGGACGACAGTCCTTGGCTGCGAAGTCCTCGGGGCAGCCTCTTGGGGGAACTCCTCTTCCTCGTTCGACGGATAAGCGATCTCTGGACCCAAATCACTCGGCTCCTGATCTTCAAAAACGCCAAAGTGCTGCCCCAGTTCCTAGGTGCTGTTTTGTTGGCCAAAACCTGCCTTGGCGAACGAAGTTGTGTCTATGGTGGATCTTTTTTTTTTGGCAAAATCAAGAAACATCAGGCATCACCTATGATCGAGTCCATTTTATGGTAAACTGATATCAATCAAGCATCACCCAAATCATCACTGGAAAATCGACATGACTTCTACCCCAAATCACCTAGTCGTTGTAGGTGAATGTAAAACACTCAATATCTGGATACGAAAAATCACCAAACTGAAAAGTTCGGAAATCTTCGGAAAAATCCAGTCAACCCTGAAAATGAGTGAGGTTATTAGAATTCATCCAGATACTATATGGATTAAATATCTTCATCCCATGGTTTCAACCTGCTAAGCATACTAAATCCACTATTTTGATACTCAAAGTCTCCTTTGTCGACACTTAACCTCTATTTTGTTCAGTCTTGACAGTGAACAGCAAAGCATCAGGGGTTTGACCCACTCTGGTGACATGGGTTCAACCCAGAAGGGCAGGTAGTCAACCTTGGACCCTTAGATCTGTTCACCCATTTCAAACTAACTTGATGAACTACCAAACCTATTTCCAGCAGTTCCCAGCCAATTGAACCTTGATTGGGTAGTTTCATATTTGGGAATATATTTCTGGCTGATTTCAGAGCGCGGAACTGGTGTCCCAGTAGTTTGGATTTCTGCCAGCGAGTCAAGGGACAACAAATCCGAAATGTGGTTTGTTGATGTGGTTAGTTTATCTGGTTGGAAAAGTAAAATTCATGTTCCAAACCACCAACCAGTTATGGATACCAACTAGCCAGTACATTTCAACTCAACTTCTCTGCGTGGTTAGTTGAAAGTGCCTCGATTCGACCAGGAAAACCTACTTAGAAGTTGATGATCTCCAGGAGGAATTTCCCCGAGGTCACCAGGTTAGCTTCGAGGGTGGGGAAAAAAAGGGGGCTTCAGAATAGGAATCAGACTGGGGATAGCTGAGAAAAGATCGATATAGATGACCATATAAACAAACTATATGTAATTAATGAGCAAAACACATACACACATGTATAATCATGTATATATTATATAGTTAATTACACATAATGTACATATCTTACGCTGCGTACATATATAGATAGAACTTACATACGATAAGTTCACAGCTTCCCATGACTCGCCGAGTGCACCTGCTAAAGACACTGCGCGCCATCCGGGTTGGACACCCAGACGTGCACTCTGCGAACCTGCACGAAAGAAACGCAGTGCGCGTGGCGCGCCGTTGGAAAATCTAAGGATGGCATGGGGTAATCTTCCATAAATTCACCCTAATTCCTCCATAGTTGCCACCATTGATCATCCATAAATCCTCCATAAAGAAAGGGATATCCAAGAATGCGTTAGTTGCCGAAAGGGATACCTTGTACATCGGGGCATGTCGTTGCGGCGACAACTGTCGGAATCGGTCTTGTGCTTCTTGGTCAGACCGTGTGGACCCCAGAGTGACGGTTCGTCGAGGTGACCTCTCCCTCCGTCTAGGGTTTGCAGCAGCAGGGTGAGCAGCTTCAGAACGCGTTTCAGGTCGTACACCTTCAGGTCGTCCAGCCTCTGGGCGTGCCGCATCAGAGCGTGCTGCTGCAGGGAGTGCTGCGGGCGGTTCCGCCAGCCCTCCACAGTGACCTGAGGCTGTCGTCGGCTACGTTCTTCTCGATCCCGGTTGGGATATCCCATGGCCGCACGCTCCTGTACTAGTTGCTATAAATGGGATATCCATTGAAAATTGTTGGCTATCCCACTGTTTCTCATTTAAGCGGAACATAGCTTTTCGCTATTGCAGTTTTAGTGAACCATTGTGGGCGGTATTCAAGCAAACTTGGATATCCCGTTCTTCGGTGCCATGGCTACTACTAAAGCAAGTAGGCAAACTACATGATAGTCAGTCGGAATTGACATCAGAATCATCTCTATTTGACAAAAACAAGTGTAATTACATATTTCACGGAAAAAAGGGAACACAAAACATAAAATCTCGTCAAGACATGAGCAACGAAGGAATTTCAATCTCGTCTCCCCAAAATATGGATTGACCCAATGGAACCCCATGGAATTTGGTCCACTCAACCTCGTCTCTACGGCGCTGTGCCATGCTTTGTCTATTGCATATCTAAAGGCCCCAGTGATTGAAGGTTGAATCTTCAGTCTTGAGGGTTGAAACCTCTTGTTTGACAGCAAAACTCTTGCAGCTCAAAAACAATTGGAGGTTTCCTAAGTCATGGGGGTATCCCTAAATCATCCAAGTCCTCAGACCATTTTAGTTGATGCTAAGGTCCCCATTCTTGATGATAAACATGCCGAAAAACAACCAGCTGTGCCTCCGTTCACTTGATCTGCTTCCAGAAACCTTGGGGAAGCTCGGGAGTTTCTTGGCTCTTTTATCATAGATAGATGTCATAGGGTTCCACATTGTGTTTCTTGCAGATTCCAGCAAAAACCAACTTTTGGACAAGTCGGCTGGTGGTTTGAACCCCTGTGACAAAGACCAGTGAACTGTTTCCGGATGTTTCCGGTGAACGCTCTTCAGCTGAGGTGTGGGGCGCTGGCAAGCGATTGGTAGGGGCCGTCCAGCCAAGGCGGGGTGCTGTGCGCTGAAAAAATCGGGTTTTTCCAATGGAAAAGGGCAATCGTAAGGGGGTAGGGGAGTAGCAGTCAACATGCTGTTGTGGTGCACCGAGGCTTCAATCACCTACAGAGGTGATTAACGCGGAAGTCCAGGATGTTTTGAGGAAGCTTCCTCAACGGCAATTCCATAGCTGTGGTCTCCAAGCCTCCAGCAGGTTCAGAGCATCCGTTCACGAACCGAACTCCCTGGCAAAGGGCCACCAAATGAAATTTGATGTGCCTTGTTTTACCCAAGAATTTGGTTTGGTTTCAGTGTGGGTTGGAGGATTTCGTTTCGTGGTTTGAAGCTTAAAGATTATTTTCCTATTTGTCTATTTGTCCCTTTTATAGTTTCATGGAATTTACCGGACTTGCTATGCGGAAGATGGAAAAACACCAAGCTGCATCCCATAAGAACGGCCAGTTTTAATAGATGGCTAGTGTAACAGAGGCGATGCATAGCACTTCTTGCTAGAAACAAGTGATATTGGGGTTTCCATAAATGGGGGATCCCCAAAAATGGTTGGTTTATAATGGAAAGTCCTACTAAAATGGATGATTTAGGGGTACACCCATTTCAGGAAACCTCCATATGATGTAGTCATGGTTTGTTGGACGTCGCAATTTACAATGTGTTGTGGTGTTTTTTCAACATGACTTCCATATGGTCCCCTCTCTATTTCTTTTAAATAGTGATTCTTGGTAGATCATGTTAAATCACTATTGATATACTCATGTGATTAAAAGTGATTATTGGGGGAATAATACATTGAATCTATTGGTGTTTTCTCTCTCTAATCTATGACCTCAAAGTTCCCAGTATTGAATATAATCACATGAAGTGGCCTCTATTTTTCCCAGTTCAGGAAATCATCGGTAGTGGTTCCGGTAGTGTGCATTGCGCACGCAATACGCAATGATATCGAACAGAGATCATCATATTGATATCATTTTCAAATATACTTTTCTATCGATTTATATCCCGATTAGATCCTCAGATCCATTTCTAATTAGTGCATGTCTCCAAATCCATAGATATATCTACCATAAGCCAGAGAATTCGCCTTTTTTGAACTGTTCACCAACATTAGCAATTATCTGGGTAAATCAAAATATGTCGCTAACCTGAATTAAGGCCATGAAAGGGATGATTTCTTTTATTAGCTATGATTCCAGGGCTCGGTCACGACGGGAGGTCGTGATCTAATTTACCCAGATCTATTAACTATACTCTAATTATATATAACTATACCATTAACTATATCATTATATATATATATAACTATAGATTGTAGATATCTAAAACATTAATATCATATAGCCGCTATATATAGATCATAAATCATAATTTAACATCTATGTGACTATAGAAATCATATATAGACATCTATAACATAATTTTATAGATAATTTAACCTCTATAGATTATAAATCAAAAATATATAACTATACCATTAACTATACCAATTATATATAGATATATATCACTGTAGATTATAGATATCTATAACATTAACATAATATAGCCATTATATATATCGCAAATAATATATGTATGTATATATATATATATATATGTCATGATCTAAAGATCATATATCAGATATACGATAAATCAGCTATATGATATATAGGTCACTATACCATTATATAAAAATATATATTTAAATATAACATGAACATAATAACATTAACATAGTAACATTAACATATAGCCATCATCAGCAATCCCCAAGAAATCCTCATGGCTTGGATTCCGTCGCCAGGGGACTTGTTGAAGAGGATCCCCAGGGGCTGCGTCAAGTCCACCTCCTGAAGCCGCGAAGCCGCTGAAGGCGACGCGTCATGGCGTCACGAGAGCCGAAATGGTCAACATACCAACAAAAACTATAGAACATCACCAATTTTTTTTGGGTAAATCAATAGAAAATCACCATCTTGAATCAATAGAAAATCACCATTTTGAATAGGTAAATCCACTATAAATCACGATTTTGAATAGGTAAATCCACTATAAATCACGATTTTGAATAGGTAAATCCAATATAAATCAACATTTTTAATAGGTAAATCCAATATAAATCACCATTTTTGATAGGTAAATCCACTATAAATCACAATTTTTTCGTGGGTAAATCAACCATAATTCTAATTTCTATGATTTCTATGCCCATGTTCCATCGTCACTTATGTTAGTTTACCAGAGGGTAAATGGCTGGGAACAAACTCAGAGGTCCAGATTCTCCAGATCTTCGTAGCCTCCGTTGGCGAATCGGAATGGCGAATCGAAGGGCACTGGGACACTGGGATCTTTGGCTTGACGGAGCAGCTGGCGAAGTCTCCGTTGTGGTCCAAGAACTTGTTGTACCCTCTGGTAAACGAACATAGCTATGGAAAATCACCATTTTTATTGGGAAAACTCACTATGCATGGCCATTTTCAATAGCTATGTTAAATTACCAGAGGGTAAATTGGATGCGAAGGTCACAGAAAGACACCGTTCGAGTGATCGATGGCCTTCGGGTGGGAGAAACCCGCCCGGGTGTTCTACTATCAAGTCAGGCAATAAGCGATGACATGATCATTGTGTTACAGCATTCAATCAAACCAAATAGCGTAAAGAATGACTTGCTTCGTACCATGTCCCCACCTAACCAATCATTTGCATATGTGCTTGTTCATAATGTTTCACATCCGTAACCAATAGCACGACCTAGGTTTCTGAATGGCGATGCCCTTTCCCGAATCACTTCTGGACTATCGTCCGACGTTTTATCCCGTGGTTTGTTGGCAAAACCAGCACCTCACGCTTTCCATGTAATCCCACAAGAATTGTGTCAACCCACATGAGCCCCCAAAATGATGGCCGGGCGGTAAAACCAGGTGTTTCTGCTGGGTCTTATCATATTCTCAGAAAACCCCCTTCTGCTGGGAGGCTGGCCCACCATGGTAAACTTACCTCCATCTTTGATGGTCAATCCCCTCAACTGTAGGTCTATCTACCATAAGTAGGGATATTTCAAGGAATGATTTCAACTAGGGATATATCATGGTATATCTACCAAAACTAATGTATATCGAGTTTTGAAATAATTCCTTGTATACACATCCTTCTTCCACTGGAAAGCTGGGGGTTGATTCAAGTTCTCGGATTATCAACGTGTATGACTTGTTGATTTTGACATGATCACTGCTCCATGAAAAAACAACTGCAATGTGGTGCCGCATACTTAGCTAAGATGGTTTATAGCTAGGTTCTCTATGGATCTCTATGGTGTATTAAGATATAATAAACCAACAAATTAAATCGCGTTGGTTACACCATTTCCCTGTGGTTATAACTATAGTTTCTGTGGTTTATAAAAACCAAGAACCATCACTGGTGTGGGGCACCACCCTGGAGGGACCATCGCTTCATCACTCAGTGGCCCTCGTGGCGCCAAGCGTCCAGAGTGACTTCGCGCATGTTCTTCCTCACTTCTTCCTGGAGAAAATGTCAGTGAAAGAAACCCTTGGAAAATGATGTGTTGAAGGAAATGTCGACACCATTTTCCAATTGAAATGTCTTCCTGAAAGAAACCCTTGGGAAATGATGTCAACATTTCAGTGCTTCACCTGGTTCACCGACGATTTTTTTCCATAGTCAGAAGGGACTTCACATCAATATGATCCCCAAAAAATTGACATATTTTTCACTGAAAACCAATCTTTCAATCTCCAACTTATGGCAGGGACCAGGTCGGTGGTAACAGTTAACACATTGATGTCCAAGGTGGGCGTTGAGTTGTGTTACTTTAGTTTCAACTTCATTTCATTGTAGATATATTCACCATATCTCCAACAGTTCTTGTAGTTACCAACTGAAACCTGGTCTCACATGAAGGCTTTTTCATCTGGCTTTCAATACTATAATGCAAAAACTGGTTTGTAATATCTTATAATACCTGGTTGCTGGTTTTAACCATCTTGAAAAATATGAGTTCGTCAATGGAAAGGATGACATCCCATATATGACATGGAACATAAAATTCCATGGTTTGAAACCACCAACCAGACACTAAAATGGTTCATGATGTGAACGGCTTAAGAACATGTCTGAATCCCTTGGAGATGAAAGGGCTGACCCTGGAGGCGGTCCGCTGAAATGGGGCAAATCACCCATTGATGGGGATTCTATGGTGATCTATAGGGCTTAATGGTGTTTAATGGTGTTTTATAGGGATTCTTTGGTGATTAAGGTACTTACTACACAAGTCTACTGACCAGTTGCAGAGTGAAAAACTGATCCTCCAAGCAGTCCTGATTGTGATGAAATGTCGCTGGGAAATTCTATTTTCTTGCTTCATTGCCCACAATTCATCCGAAAGCAAGATGGGAATGTCTCACCACACCCCCATGCTTCATCCAGATCTTAGTGACTGAAATAGTAACTCCTCGAGGTATTCTCCAGTTCTTGTCCAAAGAATGGGTGCACGTAAATCAATTGATCAATCATCATTTTCCCCATTAGAATAGACATACCTTGGTGGAATATACCTCAATTCTTATTGGTAAATCCTCGTATTTTAGACACACATCACTATAAAATAGACATTAAATGTTTAGTGAAATCCAATCACGCCCCCATTTATTGATGATTTTCCGTAATGTATCATCTTATTCTAAATCTGTTTTCAAGCAGAACAGTATTCCTATTGTATTCTTATCATGTGTATTGACGGGTTATTTATCACATTTTTTTTAACATTCTCCATTTGGAGATTTCCTAAACTAGGGGTACCCCCAGTTCTCATCCATTTTCGCTTGGGATTTTCCATGAAGTAAACCATCCAGCAATAAAGGGGTACCCCCCATTTATGGAAATCCCCATATGAATTTCCCCAGGTATTTTGGAATATGATCGGAAAATGGACCATTGATAGATGATTTACCTAAAAAACAGTGATTTTCCATAGCTATGTTAGTTTACCAGAGGGTAAATTCTTCATTTTGTGGGAAGCACCAGCTTCGCCATCGGTTTACTGTCCTCCTCGCGTTCCAACGTTAAGGCCCTCTCCCGCATCAGGGCCGCGGCGCTCGCAGCACCCAACTGCGGCGCAGGACTCGGGGTCTACGTGCGATTTAGGTGATTCATCTATTAACATTCTATCTGGGTAAACTATAATAATTCACTAGCCTAAAATAAGGCCATTTTGGGGTGATTCCTCTTGTTAACTTTGATTTCCAGTGAGTTATAATTTACTCGGATTCTGTGAAGCACATCGATTTCTGATTTTAGTCCATCATTTTGCTCCTGAATTTCAATTCCCTATCAGGTTTTTAATGAAAAGAACCAAACATGGTGGTTTAGTGGGTGATTACTGGGTGACAACTGGTATAACTGCCAATTTTTCTTGGTCAAATGACAATGCATGAATATAATTATATTGGTTCCATGCCCAATTTCATAAGTAGCTATATACCTGAATAGCCCCCGTCGACTTTTTTTTAACCCCAGGTATCTTTATCCATTTTTGACTTTCATCTACCATGTTGCTGGTTGATCCCTTAGTTCAAACCACCACATTTTCTATTTCACGTGCCGGCCATCTATTTGAGGCTCTCATCTCCTAGGAGAGGACCGCCCTTCACCAGCAGGGTTATTGCATTGAAAAAAACTGTATGGAACCTGGAAGATATGAGGGTTTCCATAGTCATGGGGTACCCTGACTATAGCTGGATGGTTTATTTCATGGAAAATCCCAATCTAAAATGGATGAGAACTGGGGGTAGCCCCATTTCAGAAAAGCTACATCTTGGATTATGGTTGCAGCCCATCCCATTTGCTGCTCAACTAGGGGTACGAAGGATGGATTTGGGTAGGGACAGGATCATTTCAACTCAGGGTAAGCCTAGAATATCCACGTTGGATTAAGATTTAGCCTTAATGATTCATCAGAGGCCCCACCCTTCATTTCATCTCAGATGTTGCCGCCTATCATCTGCATCCCCCACCATGCTAATGGCAATTGTGATATCAGACCATCAGACATGCCTTTGTCTTGGGTGACTTTGGCCAAAGGACTGATCTGATCAAAAAACACGAAAAGTATACCTTCCGGTGAGTAGCCACAAATTCAATATGTAACTTCTGCATAATGTCCATGACCTGCCAGCGAACTTTCCCGCCCGGCGGGGCGGTACCGTCCTCAGCAATTCGACATGGAAAGAGTGCAGTGCGAATGTTTTCTTGTAGTATAAACATTCGAGTATGTTATTGCCAAAGGCAAACCGAAAACTACGAATTGGAATTGGAATCACATGTGATTGAATACATTTGGTCCAGCACAGAGCTATAGGGTATGCTGGGTATTTCCTGACAACTTCGAATATTTTCAATCTCAAAAACCCTCCTATTCCAAACATTGGCGACCACAGATTGAGTTGTCTACTACTTGGAGGGCAGCGCAACTAACGTACCTCAACCACTGTCAAGTCCTTGAAGTCAAGTTGGATGTGCTGGGTGGGAAATCAATGCATCCTTCTACCCACATCCAATCCACTGGGCGGCAATCCCTGACGGGTGCGGCTCGTGCCGTTTTGAAGCTACTGATAAAAGAACCAATGTGTGCTTCATCGGAGAGTTTGGCCGTGACGTGATCGTATTGTTACGTGTCCAAACAACTCCATCGCTCTCATTTTGGTTTCGTTGTTCCCAGTAGTACTGGTGATGAGCGATGCGCATTGCAATATCTCTCCTCCTTTCTTCGTCCTCCTCGCAGAGATCTTCCGAGCGCATGAAGTTGCGCCTCCGCTGCTGGAATTTTCGTCAGCTTGGCAGACTGCAGGCTCTTCCACATGGCTCTCTGGCCGTAGGTCGCAGCCTCTGCCGTGGCGCTTGATCCGCTGCTTCACCAGTGACCTGTACAACAAGAATCTGCCGCAACTAAGTCATGCAGCAAACCATTCACCATTAAAGTTTGACCCAAACCCATTTTGAACCCTTAAATTACTGTAGATCTTTCAACCACCATGTTCCAAATCCTTACATGTCTGGTTTGAAAACTGTATCCATCGCCGGTCAAAACCATATTTCCCTAAGTTAAATCCCCGCTTCTGCTGGGGAATCTGGCTCAAATGCCAGCATTTTTCTCACTTAAATCCTCTCAAATCCTCATTTTTCTCACTTAAATCCCTCGAATCCTCAGTTTTCTGAATTAACTAAGCCAAAATCTCCATTTTCCCCGGTTCAACCAACGTTTTTCGCCATGGGTGACCTCCCGACCTCCCCCTGTCCGCTGCGGCGTTTTCCGAAGGCGCCTCCTTGGCGCGCGCCGCAGTGACCGCCGTGGGTTGGAACATCATGGACTGCCCCAAGGAGCCCTCGGCCTTGAAGACCTGGCGAAACGCTTCAGCCATGGGTCATGGGTCATGGTTTTCATGATATCAATGGTTATAGTTATCATTCAAGCTATCATAGTTACGAATATCATATATATATATATTACCTGATTTTAATGGTTGTCATAGTTCTGAATCAGTATGGCATGATAACCATGGTTATATGATCTTATACATATATATATACACATGAATTCAATGAATCATTGTGACTCATTATTAGTGGCTACTATTATATATAAATATATATATATATATGGAATTAGTTAATCATTAATGAATATATGTAATATATAGTTAATCATTTACTATAATAAATAAAGTTTATGTATGGAATTATTAATAGTATCATGAATATATGGAATATGATTTCCTAATGACCATATATTTCATATTGATATGGTCATAATCATAAAAATTAACTATAGTTTCTTTTTTATATCATATATAAATATAGTTAGGCATTAATACACTTTATTATGGATACATGGAATTAGCTAATTGTTAATGTAGATATAATTTAGGTTATTCAACAACTATGAATGGTTCGTGGTTAATGATACTATTAATTAATCAAACTTGTGGCATTAATATAGTTGATTTCGCCATTAAGAATGGTTAATGTAAAATGATATTATTAATAGTTGATGGTCAATTATATAAATTGATGGTTCATATTGATGGTAAATAATTGCTATTAATGGTTAATCATCATGGTCAAAAATAGTTAACATGGTTGTTAAACGTATTGATAATGAACCCTGATATATTTGTATATTAACAGTGAATGATATTCAACAATTATTCACTAGTGTTTATATATAATAATGATATCAAAAAGGTGTTTATTGAAGTGTTTCAATTCCATGACACATATCTATATAATAGTTTAATGCTGCGCTGTTATATTACTAGTATTTAAAAAGTGCTGTTACAGTACTATCATAAAAAGGATGATACAGTTTTTAATCGTTTAATCCAGTGAATACTTAATGGTCAATGGACTGTTGAATAACTAATGGTTAATATTACAAGTTGAAAAATCCAATACTAACTGCTAAATAATAATGATGATCATTTGTATATTAAAACTACTAGCTCTATTTCCAGTAACATGATTAGTTAACCAATCAAACAAACCAGTCTTAATTATTAAATATTCAAATTTTGTCACTGCTTGTCCAATTTAATCTATTGATATCTATTAATTATCCGTTAGTTGTTGATTATATTGACATACCCACTATATATCACTATAACATATTAGTTATTCCAATATCTACTGATAACCCTTCGAAGAAGCAGCCGTTGATTGTAGGAACATACATTCTAACTCTCCAGCATTCAATTTTTGATTCTTGCCGGTACATCCAATGACTATATTTATTTATTCAGACAATCCTCTAGTTCTGGGGTTTATTGTCCCAAAAATAATCAAATCAAATCAAATCATACCAAACTCAGGAAGCATTGAAATGTAACTTCAATGTTTGGAATAAAATTCTGGATACCTCTTGCAATACTGGATCTAACACTTGATATAATGGAACATAGTGGATTGGAATAGATACAATGTAACACTTGTTGAGTACCACTTTGGAATCATTGGAATTCTTTTGAAATATCGTCTGTGGAATTAACCGTCAAATATGGGATAAACCATCTGGTACTCAGCCATATGAATGGAAAACCCAGCGTTGATAGTTGGTTTCTCATTCAAACAACTATTCTACTATCCATGAACTATAGATATATCACTTATAAACCATAGTTATTGGATTTTTAAACCAACTTAGCTATTCAAAGACCATTTTGTTGAACAAGCCACGTGGCTGATTGCCGGAGGGTGACCGGAGGGCAAATTAGGCAGGTGAAATCCAACCATAGCAAACATGAGAAAAATGGGATTTAACATTGGATAATGGTTGGATAATGGATTTTAAGCACCAAAAAAACTGGATAATGGTTGGATAATGGATTCTTCCAGTGATTTAACGACCAAAAATGGAAGAATTAAAGATTGGACAATGGATTTCAGCAACTACACTGGAAATTTAACCAGCAAACATGACTGGTTGGTGGTTTCAATCCCTCTGAAAAATATGAATTAGTTGGTTGGGATGATGATTCCCAATATATGGAAAAATAATAAATGTGCCAAACCACCAACCAGATGATTATATCATGGGAATATAAGGGGATAGTGAATTGAGCAGTGGTTGTGTTCGACACCCATGTTAATTGAAGATCAGGTCTGGGGTTATACTATCCAATTTTTTGGGGGTTCATGAACTGGGAGATCCTGTAAACTGACAGATTATAATATTTGTTGGTTTATGTTAACCCATTAACAGTTCCCAGTAGTAACAACAATAAAAAACGAATTGTACTAGTAGTAGTTAAGAACAAATAGCATTAAATAGCAATACGTAGCAATAAGCGGCAATGCATAGCAAAACATAGTTTGCTACATAGCAATAAGTACTAACTAAGTCACCAACACTGGTTGGATAAATGATGGATATAATGGGACAGAACCCATTCTTTTCTGGAGATATACAGAAATGTTAAAGGGAAGGATCTATGGAGATTTTGCCGGGGGGATATTTGTTGGATAGCGAAAACGAAGATCTAGAGTTGATTTACCTGATTCATGATAGCTAAATGGGTTTTGAACTACTTTCTGATAGAACCCCCAAAACATAGAACCTCCATTTTAGGATCCTGGAGATCTCCCATTGAACCAGCGGATAATCCATGGGAAATCCCCCAATTTCTCATTGGGTGCTGTCCATGGAATCCATGGCCACATGGTGTCAGATTACCAAAGGACCAATGAAATAGCGGGTCGAATATTTAATTGGACTATGAATTTATGTGAATATATGAATATATGATATAGTCACAACGCGATAAAGGACTATGAATTTATGTGAATATATGAATATATGATATAGTCACAACGCGATAAAGGACTATGAATTTATGTGAATATATGAATATATGATATAGTCACAACGCGATAAAGGATTATGAATATATGTGAATATATGAATATATGATATAGTCACAACGCGAAAATGGACTATGAATTTATGTGAATATATGAATATATGATATAGTCACAACGCGATATAGGATTATGAATATATGTGAATATATGAATATATGATATAGTCACAACGCGATATATGACTATGAATTTATGTGAATATATGAATATATGATATAGTCACAACGCGATATATGACTATGAATTTATGTGAATATATGAATATATGATATAGTCACAACGCGAGATATGACTATGAATTTATGTGAATATATGAATATATGATATAGTCACAACGCGAGAACGGATTATGAATATATGTGAATATATGAATATATGATATAGTCACAACGCGATAAAGGACTATGAATTTATGTGAATATATGAATATATGATATAGTCACAACGCGATATATGACTATGAATTTATGTGAATATATGAATATATGATAATAGTCACAACGCGATATCTGACTATGAATTTAATGTGAATAATATGGAATATATGAATTATATTCCAACGCGAATATATGACTATGAATTTAATGTGTATATGAATATATGATATAGTCACAACGCGATATATGACTATGAATTTATGTGAATATATGAATATATGATATAGTCACAACGCGATATATGACTATGAATATATGTGAATATATGAATATGATATAGTCACAACGCGATAAAGGACTATGAATTTATGTGAATATATGAATATATGATATAGTCACAACGCGATATATGACTATGAATTTATGTGAATATATGAATATATGATATAGTCACAACGCGATATATGACTATGAATTTATGTGAATATATGAATATATGATATAGTCACAACGCGATATATGACTATGAATTTATGTGAATATATGAATATATGATATAGTCACAACGCGATATATGACTATGAATTTATGTGAATATATGAATATGATATAGTCACAACGCGATAAAGGACTATGAATTTATGTGAATATATGAATATATGATATAGTCACAACGCGATATATGACTATGAATTTATGTGAATATATGAATATATGATATAGTCACAACGCGATAAAGGACTATGAATATATGTGAATATATGAATATACGATATAGTCACAACGCGATAAAGGATTATGAATTTATGTGAATATATGAATATATGATATAGTCACAACGCGATATATGACTATGAATTTATGTGAATATATGAATATGATATAGTCACAACGCGGTAAAGGACTATGAATATATGTGAATATATGGATATGATATAGTCACAACGCGATAAATGACTATGAATATAAGTGAATATATGAATATATGATATAGTCACAACGCGAAAAAGGACTATGAATATATGTGAATATATGAATATACGATATAGTCACAACGCGATATATGACTATGAATTTATGTATATATATGAATATGATATAGTCAC
>CAMXCT020005343.1:0-18183 GCA_947184155.2 Cladocopium goreaui | reverse complement strand
TGTGGCAACTGTTCTTAATGCGAAACCTTTTCTTGTTTCACATGATGCTCCCCACATGGATGCCTTTTCTGTCAAAGATTTTGTCAACATTGAATCCTTTTTGTTTGACATATTGCCCCTGAAATAGATGATGGCAGATGTTCTCAATGTCAACCCCTTGTTTTGTTCGTCCAAGTTTTGGAAAAGACGCTCTGAACTTTGAAAACCCTTTTGACAGCTTTCTGGATGAAGAAAAAACAGTCCGAAACATATTCAAAATTATTTTCAGGGCTTCTGACTTTTTCACTCGGCTCTGGCTGTATATCCCGACCCTGCAAAATCATTCCAAAATGCAGCCTCAGCCTGGAGATATGGAACCTATTTAGGACCACCTTTTAAGAACCATAATCGATAGGTTCCCAAAACTATTCTTTTGGGCAATTTATCCGGGCCAGTGACTAGAACTTTATATAAACATATTTTGCTTAGGCAGTTTGTACATGTTACCAGCGTGCCCGATAGGACACACAGTTTTTTGATTTTGATATTTTCACAACAAGAAAAGATCGCCATTTTTCCACCGAACCAAGTGAACAAGTCTCTGCAACGAGTCGGAAAGCAAAAACTCTGCACGGCCCCAGCAGTTTCAAGCCACCAGGAGGAAACTCAGATGCGTTCATGGAGGCGCCTGTGTAGAGGCCACAAAGAGCGACTTGTTCGGCTGTTTGATACAGTCCCAAATGTATGGGAACAGATCACTCGAGTCTTACAGTCTTATCTCGTTTTTGAGGTGGCCAATCACCCTTTAAATTGCAGGGGTATTTTTCTTCCTGTCTAGTCGAGTAGGGCGAAAAAAACGCTGCCAATTGTTAACTGGCTAGTGGTTTGACTCATATTTTCCATCTTCCATCCATACTTGGGATGGCTGCAGTAGCTCCATCGTTCAACATGCTTTGGGCTGTAACTGCCCATGTTGGCCAAAGCCTCGGTGGTGCTCTGGGCGACGCCGACAACATGAGTTGCTGACAACAAATGGGAAAAACATGGGATTTTCCGACCAGCTATGGGGATTGAATCTGCCAAAATGGGAAGACATTGAAATGGTGGATCCATTGGGATGCTATTTCGGCTTCATCCAAGCGCTTCTGCACTGAAGCAAACAGATGCAAAAAGAATATGTCCATCCTTGCAGCCAGGCGGTGCGCTTGGCCTTCGTCACTTGGCGGAGGCGCCTTCCTGGCCCACCTCATCAGAGATGCTGTTCAGATTTGATATGGATTTGAAGAGGCATCAACGGTGAGCATTGATTTAGGTTCCAAAAGTTATCTTTTGAACTATCGAGATCACACGGGCATTATAGTTACAAGATGTTACAAATGCTTAAAAGACTTGGATTAAATTAAATTGGATTCTTAATCATTAAAGAGCCCTTGACCGTGCCAGGCCAATGGCCCACTTTCACGCCGTCTCCTCACCTTGAACGCCCAAAAGCGGGGTTGTGGCATCTGAGGACGTGAGCCCCGAGTCATCGAAAAAGATCTGGCCAGAAATCGAAGACGAATAACTTGTAGCAGTCCCAAAAAGTCAAGAGCACTCCAGGAAGTCCAGGAAAAATCCAAAGACTCAAAGAGGCAAGGTTAAGAGCAGCACTTCAAGAGGAGGAGAACAGTGCCAACACTGCACCAATCAGTAAACATCTTCACGTTTCTGATGATGTGCCGCAGCTTTTTAAGCAGCCTGACAGAA
This sequence comes from Cladocopium goreaui, assembly GCA_947184155.2. Taxonomy (NCBI): domain Eukaryota; class Dinophyceae; order Suessiales; family Symbiodiniaceae; genus Cladocopium; species Cladocopium goreaui. Next base: position 16,458 of record CAMXCT020005343.1, on the reverse strand, counting down.
GCTTGCACCCTGCAAGTGCATGCATCGCAAATGCTCGATATAGACAACGACCACCGACATCTACTGACGAAACCCGTTGGAATCACATTAGTTAACGCATGTATCGAGGGAACCCAGTGGAAACCAATCAGAAGTCCAAGAAGATTTGACCAAAATTGGATTATCACACGAATCTCTGCAAGCTGCTGCTGGGTGCAGGTTAGATGTCACATGGGTTGCACACACTTTGCACATACAGTCCACCACAGCACTCTTGTATCAACTTTCACAAGCCATGTGAATGGAACAAACTATAGATAGCGTCCTTCTTTTTGTTCCGTTCAATTAAATGCTGCATCGCTGGTTAACCAGCAGAATTAAGGAAGTCAGACATTTGCGTTGGGTGGGGATTTCCCCCTTCAGGATCCAGCGTTCAAACAAGGTTCTCACAGACTTGCACTGCCAAGCGCCCGTTTTGCCATTGCACCTGCTGCCTTCCAGTCCCTGCGTTCAGCCGGGGGTGCCCAGTCAAGGTGCACCAGAACAGAGTATGCAGAGCAGGTGGTTTTGCATAGGGCTGTATTCGAAAGATCGCTAGAAAGATTCCGGGTAGGAATCAGAGCCGTAGAAGATGCGTGCATTTCAGATCGCGTGCTTGAATGGGAATAAATGCGCCGGTTGACTTTATCATCCCATTGAGCTTTGAATATTGGTGGGGGCATGTCTTGGGTGTGCTGCGCCATGAAAAGGTTCAGAATTTGATAAGAAACCCGGTGCTTGCGGTGCTTGTGCTGTCCTCATGAGTGGCTGCTGATTGCCTCGAGGCCAGGGCAAGGGCTAGGGCTCGTGGGACCGCCAAGCAGAACCTGTTTCGATCTCGTTTGCCCTTGGCCTTTGCCGGGGCCTGAAACTGGCTCTTTTCTGGTGCAGTAAGGGCAGCCTGGATCGGCCTTGTCTTCCTTTCGCAGAGGTTGTCACGATGGGCTGCTGTTTTGCTAGAACTTCCCAGGCAGAGGCAGGAGACCAGGAATTCCAGTCAGGCTCGAGATATCACAGCCTGACAGTGATGGGTTTGATTTAAGTTACAGAATAACACCCGAATACATGTCAAGATGTAGTCAGATCCACACAGGTACAAGATTGATTCAATTGACTAGTATTAGTACATATTACTGTAGTACCTATTGTTGTTTTTGTTTTCCAATCCCGAAGTCTTCACTACAAGTCATACAAACCATGGCCCCCTCAGGATATATAACAGCAAAAATAAGTGTCAAGATGTAATTTGATATTGCACAGGTACAAGATGGTACAAGATTGATCATCATTATATGTAAGTATTCAAATCTGTTTGTTTCCAAGAAGTTCATTAACTGTCGGTTGTTTCGAGGACATGTCGCCATTTGCGGCAAGTAACTTCGATAGCCCTTTGGCTGCGACAGAGGAGGCGGGCAACGACAGTGAACGCCACGCTTGCACCTTTCGCACCAATTCCTGAAGCCGTTCAGTTGCAACTTGGAAACGTGTCAACCACTGATGGAGATTGCTCTTCTTATTGCGAACCAAATGAGTTTTCTCAGCGTCGCAGATGCCTTTCTTGCAAGGCGCAGATGGACCAGCCCTCCGCATCAAGGGAAGGGCCGGCAACCAAAGGAGAGACCGAGGCTCATATCACTGAGCACAGTTGCCTGCTTTGTTTGACATCCGCGTGGTGTCCAGATATGATATCTATTCTCGCCTCTGACTCTTGCGCAGCATTTGAATCGCAAACCGGACACTTCCAGAGGATTTGCAGTCCATGTGCTATGAACAGGAAGGACCTGTTTGGATGCTTTGTTGTTGAGCAGGCTGATGTCGATCCCAGAGAGATTGAAGTGGTGGAGGCTACAGCCCGGAATGAGTTCATCATAGTTCATCAACCCAACCTTTCAACGTCCAGTCTGTATCAAACCTACAAAAACACCAACGCATTTCTTGCTAGTGCAAGAGTGCTTGTTAGAATTGCATTACATAAGTGCAGCAGAAAAGTCTTGACAGTCTTGGTGTTCTGTGAGCGAGGCACAGCGGGATGGCATCAGAGCAGGGGCTGCGGGTGAGTCTTCTGATGTGCCCGAGGTGCATTGAACAAACACAGTTTTGAACGATCTCCGCTTTACGAATTCTTGCTGCAGCCGAGCCCCCGAGTGGACTTCCATCTAGTGCTCAACACTTGCCTACTTTTTTCAAGTATTCAGTATTCAGATTTCTAGGGGGTACACAATCCACAACTGGTTTTTCCAATCCATAATATTTTTCTCCAATCCAGAATTAAAATACAATGTCCAAACCTTAATATAAATATATATTCCAATCCACGTTTAAAAAATAAAAACGATCACGACAAGCCATCGATGCATTTTGCAGCTGTTCTTGGCTTTTCAATCCTGATGATGAAAAAGAAGGCATTTTCGGCAAAAAACAATAGAGAAAGAAGGCATTTTCGGCAAAAAACAATAGAGAAAGAAGGCATTTTCGGCAAAAAACAATAGAAAAAGAAGGCATTTCGGGCACAAAACAATAGAGAAAGAAGGCATTTTCGGCAAAAAACAATAGAAAAAGAAAACATTTTGGGCACAAAACAATAGAGAAAGAAGGCATTTTCGGCAAAAAACAATAGAGAAAGAAGGCATTTTGGGCAAAAAACAATAGAGAAAGAAAACATTTTGGGCAAAAAACAATAGAGAAAGAAGGCATTTTCGGCAAAAAACAATAGAAAAAGAAGACATTTTCGGCAAAAAACAATAGAGAAAGAAAACATTTTGGGCAAAAAACAATAGAGAAAGAAGACATTTTGGGCAAAAAACAATAGAGAAAGAATGCATTTTCGGCAAAAAACAATAGAGAAAGAAAACATTTTGGGCAAAAAACAATGGAGAAAAGCCTCAAGGTTTTGGCAAAATACATAATTACAAAACAAATGCATTCTGGGCAAAATACAATTGAAGAAAAAATGCATTTGGGGTAAGATACAATGAAGAAAAGGTTACAAAAAATTGACGAAAATCCACCGGAAAGCAATTTTTGTCTTTTTTATCGACGCGGCACAGAAATTTTTGTCGAAGATTGGAAAATAAAAATTAGTTATGGATTGTAGAAGTTTTTTTTAATCAATGCTTTTTTATTTTTTTAAACGATTGGGAAAAGAGATTTTAGTCGAGGATTGGAAGGTAACAATTAATCGTGGATTGGGTAGCGTCTCTCAGATTTCAAGAACCGTCCCATTCTTACGAATCACAAATTCCAATGATTTCGTTTTTTGCCCATTGAAACTCAGATGTTCATGATCTTTACGTTTGACAGCTGCTGTTGTGCGAATCAAAGTGGACATTTTCGATGTGTATCTTCCAGTGTCTTGATTGTCGGGAGCTCTTGTACTGATTCAACTGAGGGCCTATTTTGCCATGAAGAGTATAATCGAGTAAGATTGTTGCCAGTCGAAACATCGGACCTTTTTTGGAATCCAGGCAGCTGCATGGACATTTAGCAATTAACTTCAGTTTCCCGAAACGCACACAATGCTTCAGGCCAGCCTCAGGGCCTACTTCAGGAAAGACTACAAGGGCGGCGGTGTCTTTGAGCACGAGGCCTACGAGCACTATGCCCCTGAATGGTGCTGGATCCACAAGAGCTCTGGCATCAAGGCACGCGACCGTCGCCATTTGACCCGTTTCGTCACGCCGCCACGTTGTGACGCAGCAGACTCGGTGCAACCCCGGCAGCTCCTGGCAGGTGTGGCAGGATGCCCTGGACCTGACTCAGTCCGGTGGAAGTGGCGCAGTGGACTGCTTCTTTCATTACACGACTCAGTTGGGGTTCCGCAACATTACTGCTCCACAGAAGGAGGCCGTTGAAGTCTTCGTGCTGCACTCAGTCACCAATCAACATGTCATGTGATGTCATGTGACATGCGTCTTTTTGCCCGCTCACCTTGCCGATGGCCATAGCCTTGAGCATCCGAAGGCCTCTTTGGTGACCAGCGGTCCGAACGCCAATGCATGGTGGGGCAGAGGCAGGGCCAGTCATGCATGTGCGTGCATCATTTTGCAGCTGCTGTATCACAATTGACAAAACGTGAGCATTTGCTTCACCGCCTGTGGTTGTGCACAGCAGGGCGCTTAAGTGCTTTCTTTCTCTGTGACTGAGAGATGTCCTTGGACCTTTGTGTCCACTGCAAACAATTCTGATGAGGAGTTTATACCGTGCGAAGATCGCCCGATGACTGGCCAGATGTGGCAACGCTGATCGACAACAACTACCGCAACATGCACGCGAGAGACGTGAAAACGAAAGGCCACCAGGCCGCGGACGAGGAGAGTGTGCCTTTCTTAGGCGCAACATTGCCCACAGTTTTGATTCAATTTTTGGATGCGCACATTGTTCGTCAGTGCTTGCAAATTAACAGACCTAGATCCAGTCATGGAGGAGTATGCCTCGCGCGTGGCCTATTGCATCCCGATATTGGCCAACGCCGCCGTCACATACGACGTTTCGATTCAACAGACGCCGGAGATGCAGAAGGAGGCTGGTAGCATCGGGTAGCATTTGTGTGCTTTGCCCGGAGCTGAATCGATTTTGTGTGGACACATGCGGAACCATCTGACTCATGTTTGCTCTGCACCGTTAGGGCAAGCCTCCCGGCGTGTCCGGGACCCAGTACCTGAGTGCTTCATATGAAAGTTGTTGATAGCGCAATGACTCACACACTGCTTTCAAGTCCGCTGCCCAGGAACCTGGCAGGAAAGCTGCTCATTGAACCTGGTCAGCCAGAGAGGCAGTGCGTGGTGATCAGGGTGGAAAGAGAGGAGGAAGTGGGCCACGCCAGCGCAGTGCTGCTGGACACGAAACTTGGCTGCTTTTGGGGCTTGGAACTCGGCTAACCATCCAGAGTTACGGCCGTTCAATCCAGGGGTTTTGTTCCTTTGAGCTTGCCATATCCAGGGGTTAGGATTCGTCCAGTAGGATTAAATCAGGTGGGCCGAGTTCAAGACTTCTATTGGAAAAATGATCCAGAGGGCTGACAAGTTTTTGGCTTTTGATGAATTATCAAGTTCGAGATGCACACTGGTCCCTTCGGTCGATTTGGACCAGAACCAGCACGATTTCAACATTTGTTTTTGATGCAGCCCTGCGGACTGTTTCAGCTGCTCTCTTGCTCTCGTTTTGCCTTTCCTTCTACCGGGATCTCTGGTCACGTCGCTCCCTAGCAAGTTTACGGAACCTCTCCTGTGGGTCAAAGTATATGAAAGTATCATGGTCGTGGCAGGATGGATACCCAACAGAAAGCACGAAGCTCAAGCTCTGTTTCGAGAGCGGGCGCGCTTGTCAATCCAATATTTTGCACTCCAGATCTAGAAAGGTACACCGCAAGATAAAAACACCGTTTGCTCGGGCTCCTTGTCCTGCATTTGAAAGTATCTGGGAGTAAAGGCATGGAGCACAGAATCGCTTGATGTTTGATCTTGCCACCTGGCCATTCACTTTAAGATGTGGAGAAGGCGTGACTCAGGTTCTGGAACTTTGAAACTCTTTCAGGAGTGCCCGCGCGACATTGCCTTCTGAGATTTCTTGAGTACGGCCCGCTTCGAGTTTTATAGTATCTATCGGCTATAATTATTTGTCTATGCCATGCCTATTGACTATGCTATCTATGAGTTGACTTGAATTACCCGCTACATTTGGACAAACGTCTGCCAACTTCAAAAAACCTGGCCTCCCCCATCCTCACGCGTAAAAACATATATGGTTGAAGATCCCGCAAAGCAGGGACCATGGATTGCAGCCCAGTAGCCAGCTTCTGACTGAAGCCGGGAGCCGTCCCACACCTTGACGATTTTGCGTGCCGTTGGCCATTCTCTTGAAATTGATTTGTCTTCCATGTTGGTGACATGGTCGACCACCGCATTGCCATGTGATAGGCACAGCCATGTGATAGGCATCATCATGGACCAAGGCTGCGGTGCCGTGCAGATGCCACAGCCGAAAGATTGGGCCCTGAGCACGCATTTGCGCTTTTGGCACTGAGCCAGTGCGGACCTCAGTCACTCCCAAGAGACCAACACATTAGCAAACATGTATTGTTGGGTCAAGAACTGTATTGTCTTGTCACCGCAGATTTGCATCCAGAAATCCCACAAAGCTGCAAAAGTGAAAGCTGCAGATTGCAGTAGGCAACAGTATTTACAACAAGCATCTAATAGCATCAAACAGCACCAATCAGTATAGCCCATAGCAACTGCTCAAGTGAAATCAAAACAATTCGAATCCCAGAATCTCGTTTTCCCACCAGGGACTTGGATCCAGAAAATATATGAAAATATGCCACGACACCACAAATAGTGAAAAAAGTGCCCTCTCTCCCCCACGGAGCCGTGGGAACTTTTCGGCTCCCGTGGCGATCCACGGCTGAGGCTCGCCCGGGTGCTGGAGGCGCGTGGTGCCTTCGCGGAGGCCGAGCCGCTGCGGCGCCGAGGCCTGGAGGCCCGGGAGCGCCTGTGTGGCCCCGAGCACCGCGCGACGCTCACGGCGGTGTGCAACTTGGCGTCGGTGCTGCAGCGCCTGGGGAAGTTCAGCGAGGCGCCGCTGATGTGCTGTGCTGCAGTCACCGTGGCGGGTGGATGGTGCTGCATTTTGTGTTGGGAAAAGTTGGGAAAATGCAGGGAAACAATCAACGCATTTTCAGATCATCTCAAAATTTTGTCATCTATGTAGAAGTGCGTTGATGCATGAACATGTCAATTTTACGCAAATCATTTCAAATCATCTCAAATCACGTCATGTATGGACGTGCCAAAACATGGACATGTCAAAGTTTAGCAAAAGATGTTTGCAAAGAACAGATGCCACGTTGCAAGTTTCAGTCTGAGATGTCTGAGGCTGTCAAAGCGTTTTTGTAAAAAAACACAGAACAGATGCACCCTGAGGTTGGAGTTTATTTGCAAATGGAAGATTGGAACGACGATGACGCACATCCAAATTATGTTGAAATGTCAACTCATCGAACTTTGCGTTTTATTCTTCAAGTTTTGAATTATGTGTGCATTTACATGGTATAATTGTACTTGACATCTTTTTCATCAATCCAAACTCAAGGCCGTTGCCCACCTTTCTTCCCTTTCCACATGGTACTCGCAGGCGGATCCAGGCCTGCAGGCCCCACACCACCGGTGCCATCCCGAGACGCCAGGCGGAGGCCCTGCACCGCCGAGATCTTGCAGGGAGCGAAGCGCACCTCGGTGCGAATCATCCGCACACGCTGATCTCCATGAACAACCTTGCCATGCTCCTGGAGCAGCAGGGGAAGCTGAATGAGGCTGGGCTGAGGTCTTTGGATGGAGAGAGGTGACCTTCCTGGAGGACGCTTCACATTTTTGGTTTGACCAAGGCCTGAGGCCTGCATTTTCTTCTTGTTTCCCGGTATTGTTGAAACGATGTCACAAGTGATTCATTTATGCAATTATTGATGATCATTGCAGGGTTTTTTGTCTGTATATATTATATAGTATATATGTACTTGCTTTTGTTTCCCACACCTCCTGACCATGTGCCCACCCTCGGCAAAACCTCATGAAAGTATAGTATAGTCACCCTTTATAACATTCTCAAAAGAGTTCATCAAACCTGAAGAATTTCAAGATTCACTATACCAGCAGGGAACTGCGTGGCTTCTGAAGTCACCAACAGGATAGTGTTGCCAACCTAATTCAATGAAGACCAAGGAAGTAATTTTGCAGATGCACCCTCTTTCTTGCCGTTTGGCATTGCTTCTCAGACGCGCTCCCCCTGGTTCCCTGGGGTCGGTTGCAGGTTGAGGTCTTTGGGGTGAGAGGTGACTTTCCTGGACGTTTCACCAAGGGCATTTTTTGGTTTGACCAAGGCTTGAAGCCTGGAGATTCTTTTTGTTTCCCGGTATTGTTGGATGATTCTTTTTGTTTTCTGAGTTTGGTTTTTTCACAACGGGAAGATTGGAACGAAGATGACTCACATCCAAATTTTGTTGAACATGTCAACTCATCGACCTTTGCGTTTTATTCTTCAAGCTTTGAATCAGCTTTGAATTATGTGTGCATCTTACATGGCACAATTGCACTTGACATTTTTTCCATCAATCCAAACACAAAGCCATTGTTCATCTTTCTTCCTTTCCCACATGGTCACATAGTACTCACAGGCGGATCCAGGCCTGGGGCCCCACACCACCGACGCCATCATCCCAAGACGCCAGGCGGAGGCCCTGCATCGCCGAGCTCTTGCAGGGCGCGAAGTGCACCTCGGCACGAATCACCCGGACACGCTTCAGTCCATGAACAACCTGGCTGCCCTCCTGTGGAAGCAGGGGAAGCTGGATGAGGCGGGGCTGAGGGTCTTTGGGGTGAGAGGTGACCTTACTGGACGTTTCACCTAGGGCATATTTTTGTTTGGCCAAGGCCTGAGGCCTGGATTTTCTCTTGTCAATTTCCCAATATTGCTGGATTACCTTTTTTGGGCGTAATACATCGTTGGGACCTCCATCCACATTTCATAGTTGTAATCGGCAAAATGAACACATGGCAAAACTGTCACATCTTTCCGGTGAATTCTTGCAAATGAGGCCTATAGATGGCTATAAGGCTATAATATAAATATATCTATATAGGCGCATGCTGAATGAAAGTATGACATCTGCAGGACCCCCATACTGTTCCCACTCGTTTCCTGGTTGCAGCCGGCAACCCACGAAAGCTGTGCGATTGATATTGATATATGGAGATATACATATATAATCATATATACTGTATATGGTAGTTTGCATACCGCAGTGACTACACAAATTGCCTGACACTTACGTTGCTAGTTTGTAGCGCCGCAGCGGCGCCACCTCGAGCCGCCAGGCGGAAGAGCTGCAACACAAAGTGCTCGCAGGGCGTGAAGCGCAGCTGGGCGCGAGCCATCCCAACACGCTAATCTCCGTGAACGTTCTCGCTCTCATCCTCGAGTCGCAAGGCAAATTGGAAGAGGCCAGACCGAGGTCAGGGGCAGAAAGGTGACCTTCCCCGTGGAAGTTCCAAGGGGAAGGCGCTTTTTTTGAAGTAAACAAGAGTGGAAGAGTGGACGCTTCCATGTCTCCAATTTGGGCATCTCCTAAGTTTCGCCCAAATTCAGTAGCTGAATTGCTCGGGAATGAAATCCACACATGCAATGTGCATCAGGGTTGGTGCCAAGGATCTGTCCTCCAATTCCCGAGAGTCAAACTATGAAGGCTCAGCGGAAAACTAAGAAAAGTACAAACTCCTTTCAAAGAGTTTCATCACTGACAGACTCTGAAGATCTCTGAAGAATCTTTGGGGTTTGTTAGGCAAAAGAGAACTGTACGGCTTGTGACATCACACTGGGAAACACAACAGCATAGTGATGATGAGTGATGTCAATACTGTACTAATTTGGCGCAGTTCAACACACGCCCTAGATTTTTGTGTTTCCAAAATCAGTCAGCCAAGGCTGTTTGTAAGACCCTTCTTCACGATACCAACACCTCTTTAATTGATTAAACCCGGACTCTTGATTCTATGTGCAAGAGTTTCCGGATCACTATAAAACGCATGCAGCATATTTCCAAATGGGCGACTGAGGCCACATACAGCTTATTGATTTGAGAACGATGACGAAAGCGGGCAATGATTGCCCCAGGAGTGTGACGTACTCCCAGCAGGATCAAAATCAGCTAGATGGGAATGATCGTGTGTCAGTTGTTTGTGTGAGGAATCTGTGAAAGTCTGAAGCTATGAACGTGAATTGGCACGTTAAAGTGGTTTGCGAAGAGTCTTCAAAGCGCTGAACAAAACGCAGCTTGCCAAAAGGTTGCCAACAGGTACAGGCTCAACGTCCCTGTTGGCTTTTGAAGTTTGCAAATTCCTGTGAGATGTATGATCTTAGTTGGCCGCATAGGCACCTGTTTGATTGTGACAGTATCACCAGTTCAGCTGAACCTGTGAAGGGAGTATTTCTTGTTATATGCAGTCTAGCCATATCTAGCCTGCCTACATGCTCGGCAGGGCTTTTCGAGGCCCTTAGCAGGTTTAATCCGTTGATTATTTTCGAGGGCGTTTGACAATGTTTGAGATGATGACCGATCATCCGAGCCGTAGCCCCCTCCGTGGTCGCCCCAGGGTTGTTTCGTGAGAGCGGGCCAGCAATGTGAGCAAACACTGTGAGTAAATTGAGTAAATTGATGCTTCTTGGCATCCCGTGAATCCAAAGAGTGCTTGACGAGCGCTTGGAATAGCATGTTCTCACTATAGTCCAAAAATTGTGGCCTTTGTTGGCTTATTCTTCCCTTTCCATGACCCATGGGGCCTGAGCTGGGGCTCATCTCATGTTTCACCACCTCAGCACTCCATCTCGAGCCGCGAGGCGGAAGGGCTGCACCGCCGAGCCTTGGAAGGCAAAAAGTCCCAACTGGGACCGCAACATCCCAGCACGCTCGTCTCGGTGCACAACTTGGCCGTTGTCTTGCAGAAGCAGGGCAAGTTGGAGGAGGCCAGGCCGAGGTCTTTGGGGTGCAGAGAGGTGGCCTTCCTGGCACTGCCGAGAGGAAGGCATTTCGCATGTGGCCAGGACGAGACGGGTGAGTTTTCTTTGCCAAGTTTCACCGGAGCAATTTGGGAATGTGAATTGATGCCTAGGCTGATGTACGGACAGATTTTGATTTGAGTTTGATGGGGAAGCATTTCTCGCCTGAGTGTTGGACAGCATTGCTGTTGGTGAATTTATTGTGAAATTATTGGGTTAACCACCAAAGACACGGGCCAAGCAAGTCAGAAGGCCTTGACTATTTGACTATCTTAAGTGGAGGCAAGTGCGGCAAGTATCGTAGTTTTTCGTGGCACCTCGTTCTGAATTCAAAGAGTGCTCGATGGCTTTACACAGAAGTTGCGGAAAGACTGGTACGGGTGAGTTTTCTTGCTTCCCACTTTCACCTCGGACTGAACCTATGATAGTTTTATGAATGATTTTGGCGATCCTCTAAAGTTGATTCTCATGCACCAACAACACATTGCCTTTCACCAGTTGCGGATCACAGCACAAGGCCCATCTCGCCACGGCATAGGAAGCCACCCTGCTGTCATCCATCCACAACCCACCCTGCAGGCGGAGGAGCTCTATCGCAGGGCCCTGACAGGATCCGAAGATCAGCTGGGCGCCGTGCATCCGCAGACCCTCCAATCCGTCTACAATCTCGCACATCTTCTGGAGGACAAAGGCTCCTTCGCAGAGGCAGGCTTCGGTCGGCTTGGATCGGGAGATGTAGATGTGGGAAGTTGGTGGAAGTTGAATAAGTGGCCTAACAGCGACGCCCTCCTGAAAGGAACAGATCTCACTGGTCTTGGCAAGAGTGTTGTCAAGATTCAAAAGATGATGTTTTCCAATGTTTTCTTTGTATAGATGTTTTCTAGATAGAGACGAGGTTTTGTGACATTCTCGTTGGGGATGCCCAACCGGTATTGAGATATTGCAAGTTCCAAGGGATGCGGTTGCAAAATCCCCTTGCCTATTTCCTCTACAAAGTTCGGGTGTCGACACCCAGAAACCAGAGCATTTTATAACATTTTATAGAGGAAGTTTTCTCCATAAAGTTCAAATCTGGTAGCCAAGAAAGGGGCAATATTTGAGGATATTTTTTTGTATACCATGGCGTGGTTGAACTTTATAACAGTTTTTTTGGTTTCCCTGCTTTTTCTCATGAAAAAGCAACCTGCTGAAAACGCATTTTGTAGTGGGGACGGCTGGTATTGTAGGAAACCAGTTCAAGTTTGTAGGCTTGCATGATGTCATGTTGTGCAATTTTTAGCGCGAAGAAGTTGGGCTTGGAAGGACCTATGTTGGGTGCATGTTGGGCTCATGTCGGGCCTTCATTGGGCCATGTTGGGCTGATGTTGGGCCTCGATTGGGCCATATTGGGTCTAACTTGGGTCGTTTGGAAGCAGTGAGGGCAATTTTTGGGATCCTTTTCTTCGCGCTAAAAATTGTGCAATTTTTAGCGCGAAGAAGTTGGGCTTGGAAGGGCCTCTGTTGGGCGCATGTTGGGCTCATGTCAGGCCTTCATTGGGCCATGTTGGGCTGATGTTGGGCCTCGATTGGGCCATATTGGGTCTAACTTGGGTCGTTTGGAAGCGGTGATGGCAATTTTTGGGATCCTTTTCTTCGCGCTAAAAATTGTGCAATTTTTAGCGCGAAGAAGTTGGGCTTGGAAGGGCCTTTGTTGGGCGCATGTTGGGCTCATGTCGGGCCTTCATTGGGCCATGTTGGGCTGATGTTGGGCCTCGATTGGGCCATATTGGGTCTAACTTGGGTCGTTTGGTAGCGGTGAGGGCAATTTTTGGGATCCTTTTCTTCGCGCTAAAAATTGTGCAATTTTTAGCGCGAAGAAGTTGGGCTTGGAAGGGCCTCTGTTGGGCGCATGTTGGGCTCATGTCGGGCCTTCATTGGGCCATGTTGGGCTGATGTTGGGCCTCGATTGGGCCATATTGGGTCTAACTTGGGTCGTTTGGAAGCGATGAGGGCAATTTTTGGGATCCTTTTCTTCGCGCTAAAAATTGTGCAATTTTTAGCGCGAAGAAGTTGGGCTTGGAAGGGCCTCTGTTGGGCGCATGTTGGGCTCATGTCGGGCCTTCATTGGGCCATATTGGGCTGATGTTGGGCCTCGATTGGGCCATATTGGGTCTAACTTGGGTCGTTTGGAAGCGGTGAGGGCAATTTTTGGGATCCTTTTCTTCGCGCTAAAAATTGTGCAATTTTTAGCGCGAAGAAGTTGGGCTTGGAAGGGCCTCTGTTGGGCGCATGTTGGGCTCAGGCCTTTATTGGGCCAGGTGAGCCATATTGGGTCTTTCTCGGGCCCAACTATCGGATGTGGGAGGATGTGCAGTTGGGAGGAAAATGCGCGCTGAGTTTCTTTGAGTCCTGGCATGTCCTGGCTATCATTGATTGGGATTGGCTTGAACAGAGGCCGTCTCTATAAAGCTCAGGGTTTCTCTACAAAGTTCAACATGGGTTGGACATTGAGGGTGAAAATTCAAACCCTTTTTCCAAGGCACGTTGGAGCTTGAACTTTATAGACGTTTTTTTTTGCGTCAACCCTTGATTGGGTAGGTTTTTGGTTTTGTACCACCTTGAACTTTACAGAAGCTCAATGCCATGTGGGTGCTACCCACTTTGAACTTTATAGTGATGGTCTGGGGACCATTTCGCAATTTATAGCTATAAAGTTCGGGCCCCAACTACCTGCTGGAATTCACAGGGGGGTGTTGCAAAGTCATCAGCCCGGGTCCCGGGTGGCCACACACCACGTGCACCGCATCATGTCCAGGCGGGGCAGCTTTATCTCCAACATTTGCGTGGCATGGAGGCCTCTGCAAGGGTCACAGGGGAACAGTCGATAGCCATCGATAGCCACTTGGTGGCCTTTGGTCCAGACATCACTAGTCCAGCTGGTAGTTGCTGCTTGTGGATTTTGGAGTCCGGATATGACATCTTCCATTAACAATATTTATTTTGATAAGATTTATCTCTCAAAGAAAAAGAACATGTTTCGATTTGATACGTGTCCTGTCTTTTTCTTTTTGTGTGCCATGTTCGGTGTTACAATTTCAGGCTGTCAGCTCTGTGGGTTGAACATGAAATCATTGATCACCCCGAGAGATCCCCGAAAGTTTTGCTAATGAAACTCGGTGCCGCTGTCAGAGCCGTAGCCGCAGGAGCTGCACGGGCCGGATTCCGAAGAGGTCCGAGCGAGTCGCAACAACCTGGAGCGATTCCAACGAGTGCACGGTCCAGTCGCTTGAAGGCGATGGGAAAACCCGAAATTTTGCCGTGAAGACACTCACGGGTCACATGTCTCATCGCGTTGCTTTCTTTAAAAGGACCAGTTGAGAAACCCACCAAAGACTTTAGATACTTTAGATTCTTTAGATAGAAAGCTGGCCTTGCCCTATTGCCAAGGATTTTGTTTCTGAGGCAGCATGTGGTGGGCCGTTTGAATTTCTCAAAGTTCTGCAGGTTCTGCAAGTTAGTTTTTGTTCAGCAGATGTTGACCGATAGAAAATTCTACGTTTGAGTTTCTGCCAGACTTGTTGCAGTTTGGGTTTAGGAACGGCTTGACGTACCAAGACCCCCCACAATGCTGATAACAGCGGTCCAACAAACTGAATTGGTTTGCCCGTGGGACTTGTGTTTGATTCGTTTTGGATCTGATTTAGGAGATTTGCAGGCAGATCGGCACCTTTGAGCCCGTGACCCTGCACATGGAGCCGCCAGCCAGCATCATATATTCGTATCAATATGTATCAATATCTCCCGTTTCACCGAGATCCATAGAAGGTTAGAACCCACAATCAGTGCTTTGAATTGCCAAGTGCCACGTGTGAAAACAGGGCGTGTGTCGATTTGACCCCAGCACAGAGCACTTGAAGGTCAGGGCTTCCAATCAGGATAGCGTTGCCCAGATTTATCGTTTCTTTATTGCAACTTGGCCTGCTTCTGGTCATGCGTCAACCGTCCGACTTTGGTGTTCAAGCTTTTGCCAGCAACTGATCTCGTCAAGCCAGTGAGGTAGTGAGTGCCTGGTCGTTATTTTGGCCAACCACTTACTCTATCCATGTGTCAAACAGAATGGGCCCGGAAATTGGTTCCCTATGAATTTTCCGAACATCTCTCAACTGTTTTTTGACCATGTCCGGGTGACCTCGAAAGACACCAGTCAACTGTCATAGCCCACCACTGGAAGGGGGTGGAAGGGGGGTGGTTCTCCACCGACTTAAAACCTGGTTTGTTTCCTTCTCAATTTGGAAGAGGCTAGTTGTGCACGAAGCGAATTCTGAGCAATCCAAACTTGGGGCATCAAGAGATTCCGGGGAGCCTCTTCCAAGATGGCGAGGTATTCCTTTGTGAACTTGGTCGAAGCTCAAATAAAAAACAGTTGTTTCTATTTGTTTCTTGCATTTGCTTACCAAGGCCCCCAAACACTTTGGACTGGTCAGGAAATCCTTGTGGAGCCCAAATTACACCCAACATGCTCGCAAGCAGCTGTGCTTCAACTGGTCATGAATATTTGGTCAGGATTTGCAACTAGTCAACTAGTCCATACATGCATAAGTTTGGTGCATGAGAATCCATTTCATCCACTGGCCCGGCAGTGCCGCGGGGCGTCTGATGTGCGGCACAAAAGAGGCACCGTGCCTTTTGGCAGGAGCATGCAGTGGGATGGCCCTGGAAGATAGGCGTGACACACATGCCAAGCACTTCTCAATCTTGAAACATGAGTCAAGGGCCAAACAAATTTCTGAGTCTTGGTCTGGCTTTGGCACCAATGTGGCCACCATTCGGAAGGACTTGCAGTTGACTTGGATCATGAGGATGATTTCTCTTCCATTGAGCAGGGTGTGAACGATGTCATTTTGAAAAAAATCTAGTTCAAGTTGCCTCGCATGCGAACGCCATGCGAACTGCAGATCCAAATTACTGATGATCGATCTTGCATGTAATTGCAGTATGGTGGACCATTTTGTGAATATCTAATGGCCCCCAAAATGGATGCCTTTTGTGAAGAAATCCCCAACATTCAAACACTTGTTGTGCGGAAAACCAGCGGCCCCAAAATGGATGCTGGATGCCTTTTATGGCACACATGATCTTGCATTGAAGGCTGTCGAGGCTGAAACAAAAGTGCCCCCAAACGGATGCCCTTTATATCCCTTTTTGAACCATGGAAAAACAACTTTTTTGTACAGGACTATCGCCCCGAAATGGATGCAGTGACAGGCGTGTTTTCAACATGCAAACCAGTTTCTTGAAACGGAATGCCGCTGAAAGAAATGAATGCCTTTGAACAAAGACTTTTGAATTCTCAGCATTGAAGCCTATTTTTTGTTGAAACCTGATGCCCCCAAAACCAGTGCCTTTCATGTCAAAGATGTTGTCAACATTGAATCTTGTTTCTTTCACATAACGCCCCCAAAATGGCTGCCTTGATGAAAGATGTTCTCAATGTGAAGCCAGTTCTTTTAAAGCAAAATGCCCCCTAAATGGATGCCTTTATGAAAGATGTTCTCAATGTGAAGCCAGTCCTTTTTTTGCAAAATGCTCCCCAAATGGATGCCTTTATGAAAGATGTTCTCAATGTGAAGCCAGTTCTTTTAAAGCAAAATGCCCCCCAAATGGATGCCTTTATGAAAGATGTTCTCAATGTGAAGCCAGTTCTTTTAAAGCAAAATGCCCCCAAATGGATGCCTTTATGAAAGATGTTCTTAATGTGAAGCCAGTTCTTTTAGAGCAAAATGCCACCAAAATGGATGCCTTTCTGAAAGATGTTCTCAATGTGAAGCCAGTTCTTTTAAAGCAAAGTGCCCCCAAAATGGATGCCTTTATGAAAGATGTTCTCAATGTGAAGCCAGTTCTTTTAAAGAGGAAAAT
>CAMXCT020005342.1:2409-18184 GCA_947184155.2 Cladocopium goreaui | reverse complement strand
AAGGGAAACAAGACCCTCGCACACCATCCACCAAAGAGCAACAAGAAGGGGCACAATGGAAGACAAAGGGAAACAAGACCCTCGCACACCATCCACCAAAGGGCAACAAGAAGGGGCACAATGGAAGACAAAGGGAAACAAGACCCTCGCACACCATCCACCAAAGGGCAACAAAAAGGGTTACAATGGGAGACAAAGGGAAACAAGACCCTCGCACACCATCCACCAAAGCGCAACAAAAAGGGGTACAATGGAAGACAAAGGGAGACAAGACCCTCGCACACCATCCACCAAAGCGCAACAAAAAGGGGTACAATGGGAGACAAAGGGAGACAAGACCCTCGCACACCATCCACCAAAGGGCAACAAGAAGGGGCACAATGGAAGACAAAGGGAAACAAGACCCTCGCACACCATCCACCAAAGGGCAACAAGAAGGGGCACAATGGAAGACAAAGGGAGACAAGACCCTCGCACACCATCCACTAAAGGGCAACAAGAAGGGGTACAATGGGAGACAAAGGGAAACAAGATCCTCGCACACCATCCACCAAAGGGCAACAAGAAGGGGCACAATGGAAGACAAAGGGAGACAAGACCCTCGCACACCATCCACCAAAGGGCAACAAGAAGGGGCACAATGGAAGACAAAGGAAAACAAGACCCTCGCACACCATCCACCAAAGGGCAACAAAAAGGGGCACAATGGAAGACAAAGGGAACAAGACCCTCGCACCATCCACCAAAGGGCAACAAGAAGGGGTACAATGGAAGACAAAGGGAGACAAGACCCTCGCACACCATCCACCAAAGGGCAACAAGAAGGGGCACAAATTGGAAGACAAAGGGAGACAAGACCCTCGCACACCATCCACTAAAGGGCAACAAAAAGGGGCACAATGGAAGACAAAGGGAGACAAGACCCTCGCACACCATCCACCAAAGGGCAACAAGAAGGGGCACAATGGAAGACAAAGGGAAACAAGACCCTCGCACACCATCCACTAAAGGGCAACAAGAAGGGGTACAATGGGAGACAAAGGGAAACAAGACTCTCGCACACCATCCACCAGAGCTCAACAAGAAGGGGTACAATGGGAGACAAAGGGAGACAAGACCCTCGCACACCATCCACAAAAGGGCAACAAAAAGGGGCACAATGGGAGACAAAGGGAGACAAGACCCTTGCACACCATCCACCAAAGGGCAACAAAAAGGGGTACAATGGGAGACAAAGGGAAACAAGACCCTCGCACACCATCCACCAAAGCGCAACAAAAAGAGGCACAATGGAAGACAAAGGGAAACAAGACCCTCGCACACCATCCACCAAAGCGCAACAAAAAGGGGTACAATGGGAGACAAAAGGAGATAAGACCCTCGCACACCATTCACCAAAGGGCAACAAGAAGGGGCACAATGGAAGACAAAGGGAAACAAGACCCTCGCACACCATCCACCAAAGCGCAACAAAAAGGGGTACAATGGGAGAGTGTTGTTTAGGGTTTCTTTGGGATGTCATTTAGGGTTTCTTTGGGATGTCATTTAGGGTGTCATTTAAAGTTTCTTTAGGGTTTCATTTGTGGTTTCTTTAGGATTAATTTATGGTTTCTTTGGGGTTCATTTATGGTTTCTTTAAGATTAATTTATGGTTTCTTTAGGGTTCATTTATGGTTTCTTTAGAGTTCATTTAGGTTTTCATGCAGGGTTTCTTATCAGGATGTCTTTAGGGTTTCTTTTTGGGTTTCACCTAGGGTCCCTCTGGGGTTTCATTTAGGATACAAACAGAACAGAATAAAGCAAAAGAAAATGAAAAACAAAGAGACAGTAAAGACAGGAAGCAAAGAAGCAAAGGAGCAGGAAGTAGAGCAGCAAAAACACATGACTGAAGAAAAGAAAAAGTAGAATAGTAGAAGTAGAAAGGCACAGAAGTACAAAAGCAGAGAAGCAGGGAAAACAGAGAAGCAGAAAAGCAAAGAAGCAGGAAAAGCAGAGAAGCAGGGAAAGCAAAAAGCAGAGAAGCAAAAAAGCAGAGAAGCAGGAAGAGCAGAGAAGCAGGAAAAGCAGAGAAGCAGAAAATCGCAGAAACAGGAAAGCATAGAACCAGGAACCCCAAAAAAAAAATCCAAAACCTGCCGCGAAAACGTATCCAAGAATAAATAGCCCTCCAGGTCCTATCATGTCCTATCGACCTTCGGAACCCTTCGGATCCCTTCGGCCTAGAGCCACAGAAAGAGAAAGGTCGTCAGACACGTCAGAGAGGCTCAGCGGCGTGACTCCGATGGCATCAAGGAACGCTTCCCATCCCAGATCTAAAATGTCTCTCTGTCGGTCACTTCGGTCACTTCGGTCACCACCCGTGCTCTGGATCTCCAGCGACACCTTAGTAGCTTGCGCAGCTTGGCACTTCAGATCTTGAATTTGTTCAGATGTATCTTCCATCTTCTTCCATCTTCTTGCCTTGTGTCATTGTCCCTCTGATGTTGTTCCAGGAATTCTGAGGTCCAATCCATCAATATCATGAATATCATGAATATCATGAAATAATGGCCCGCGCCGGTCCACATTGATCCACTGCTCTTTTGGACATAATCATGGAAGTGCAATTTGTTTTGCCACATGAACACGCAGTTAAACTGCGTCGCTACTTTTGCAACACGGACATTCACCTGCCGTTCCTGCAAGAATGTGACAACAATGAACTTGAAACATGTTGAAAGAGCAAGAGTGTAGCGCTGTCCTTCGCCGGAAAAGTGGTGAATCTAGCAACTGTCATCTGAATCCTCTGAAATCCATGCGGCTTGTCTTGCTGTGCTTTTCTAGTGCGGTGCAAGAGGGGGGAGATTGTTTTGAATAAAATGGAAGTGAAAGCTCTCTTCGTTTGGGAAAAATGCTTGCGTGAGGCTCGTTTTTCTGTTTCCAGTCTAAGGGCAAAATTCTTCATTTCATACTTTTTCTGACATTTTCGGGCTTGAGGCTGGATGTGGGGCCTTCAGTGTAAAGAAGGTTGTTCAGCTTCGGAAGTGGAGTGGAGTGGCTGGTCATATTGCATGTTTAGGAAGCTTCTTGGGAAGACCCCTTCAGGACTTCGACGTTAGTCAACAAGAAAATTAATGCTCACACCGACTCACACACACAAATTCCTGGAATAACAAAAGAAACAAACGATGGACGGACCCTGGGTTGCGCAAGAAGTTCAGATTTTCCGATGTTCAGATTTACTCACACAGTACTGCCAGTACGATCTGTATAGATCTGTGGGGTTCCGTCGGTTTCTTCCATAGATTTCCTCTGGCCTCGTTCCAAACGCAGCTGAGGCACAGTACCTTCAGCAGAGCCCACTACCTGATCCGAAAGCATCCGAACGCCCTAAAAAAACAAACGCGCTGATGTGTTGCCTCGAGAGAATTGACATGTCTAAACCAAATAGATCCAAATAGTAAAACAGCATACCACTGCATAGCAACCATGGAAAACACAGGGACAACATGAGACAACAAAGATTAGCACAAAGCACAAACCATACAAATTTGCAAAAAGAATGCGCACAAACGAAGCACGGGTCATTCCATCTATCAACAACAATGCAACAAGGACTACTTAAATTTGTAGTTTGCCTGTTTTCCTCGTCTTCAAGACGCATCTTCCAGACTCATTTTCCACTTATTTCATCTTATTTCACCTTATGTCCACTATGTATATCTTTGTGTATCTTTGACTCTAGTTTGACGTGAATACTGTGATCTCTCTCTCTCTCTCTGTCTGTTTTTCCATCCGTTTTCTAAACGCTTCTCTGTTAACTGTCATGCAACTCTGATTTGTGTTCAAGGCGCCACGCCCAGGAAGGAGTAGTTGGAAAGCTGCGAAGGCCGTTGCAAAACGCGCTTGGTTGATGGAATCCACAGCCTGAAACACGAGAAAAATCGATACAATTTGCCTATCTATATCTATATCTATATCTATATCTATCAAGATATATATACACGCGGAATGTGTGTGTGTGTGTATGTGTGTGTAGACGATACATATCCGATACCCGCTCAGGATGGATCTCTGCCAATGCCATTCTCTGCCTCAATTTCAATCAAAGAGAAAATTGGTGGATCCTCAGCTGTCATATATATCATATCACATCATATGTCATATCAGATATCTTCCAAAATTCTTCAAACTATTCTCCAACTCTGCATTCTGCCACTTGTCCGCTGCTTTGTCTGCCATCAGCCATCCATGTCATCATGTCATCATGTCATAATGTCATCTGTGTGCCGCCTTTTGCCAAGCTCCTTCCAGGTCACTTCAGGTTCGAGGACCTCAGCACAGCTTCAAAACCTGCATCCTGCAGCTCGCCTGATGCAACAAGTGCAACAACCAACGGCAACCAACACACATCTGGAACCTCTCTTGGAACCTCTCTTGGAACCTCTCTTGCCTGCTGCATGCTCCATTTTTTCCATGCTGCGTCATGTTTGATAGCAAGAAATCTGCAAGACACCAAGGTTTCCTATGATATCATGATTCAACTTGACATGATGTCTGCAAGTACCACCATATGAACTTCCCGTGAGCTCTGCAAGTTTTAGGTTCAAGGACCTCGTCTGCCAAAAAGGCCTCTTTCCTTAGACAATGCAAAATGGCAGGGGCGCAGGGGCAATGGCAGCGAGTGGTGCAGGGCGGCAGGTTGCGGTCTCTAGTTGTGAAATGTGACGCATTAAACAAACTGTGTCATTATGAATATAAATATAAATGTAAATGTAAATATAAATATGAATATAAAATAATACAATTATATAAATGCGCGTCCGCGAAATGTCCAAATGTCACTCAATCAATTCGTGAAGGGCGAATGGGTTTCCGGATGGGTTTCCGGATGGTTGGGATTGCACAAGACTTGAATCACCGTTGAAACATTCGCAAAACCTGGCCCATGATCTTGGCGAACCGCCACATCACTCAGCCAAGATTCAAGCACGCCAAGCTGGCCAAGACTGCCTTCCTTGGCAAGGGTTAATGAACGGTCAACACTGGGTTAATGCAGTTCAATCTGGTTCCGCACGTGTTAGAATCGCAAGACCTACATGACCAAGTGTGATTGATTATACACATGACCAGCGGGCACATGGCCAGCAGGCACAGCCCCAAGCCAAATGTGATATACAGCATGCTGAGTCTGAAATCATATGCCCAAAAAGTGTCAAAAAGCCAGATGAGCCGTTTCCAAAACTTACACATGTTTTGTTCTCTCTCTCTCTCTCTCTTTCTCTCCCTCTCTCTCGCTCTCCCTCTCTCTATCTCTCTCGGTGGCGTTCTATTCACTGTTCTCTTTCGCCATCCCTTTCGCGACGTTCCTTTTCATTTTTGCGGCTCCATGTGATCGAGGCTCACTTGCGAGGAACTTTCGCAGATTGGTAGATTTACGTGTTTTTTTTCGCAGAGTTTTCGCAAAAACAATTCTTCGCGAAATCTGCCGCAGAGCGTTCGGGATTGTAGTTTGGGATTTCGCTTCCACATCTTACTTTTGAACCCGTCAAATTTTCACCTGGGGAGTCTGGAAGCTGCGCAGGTGTCTACTGAGACTATTTTTAGAACAAAACTGATCAAAATCAATGCAGAATCAAGGCCTGAGCCAGGCCTGATATACAGATACCCATGCACAGCAGATATGTACAGCACTACATGGGCTGCAGACGAGTCGGATGCCAGAATTGAAGACCAACAGAGCCGGATCCACTAAAAATTGGAGATCTTAAAACCTGAAAACAAATCCGAGACCAGCACAGCGAATCAAACACCGAAGCCGAGTCCGGCACCAGTAATAGCTCAAAATCGCAATCGCGAACTGCAAATTTTGAAAACATCAAAGACATCAAAGACCAAGATGTTACTTGCAACCAACACGACAGACCCGAGCAACACGACCACCCGATGTCATCTTTATGACCGCTGTGAACAAAAAATGCCTCTAACAGTAACATGTTTCTCTCTCTCTCTCTCTCTCTTGCTCTCTGTCTTGCTCTCTGTCTCTCCCACCCCCCTGGACGGAAACATTGAAGCAACTCAAACGCCAGCAACAAACAATTTGTCCAGCTAAAAGCGCCAATGTGTTTGGATTGTTTTGGATTAAGGAAATTTCTGCGCCACCACAAGTTTTTGCAGAAACGATTTTGGCGTGGGGGGGCAAGCTAACATATTGCCAATGCCGCCGCCACCACCACCAGCAACAACAAGAAGAAGAAGAAGAACAACAACAACAACCACAACCACAACCACAACAACAACCAACAACAACAACAACAACAACAAACAACAAACAACAAACAACCGTTTCGGACCTTTGTGGGCGCGCGCCGACATGCCAAATTTTTTAATTCATATCTTCAGCCACGCGTTGTCATCTGACACTTTCCCAAATTTTTTGGGATCGCATCCAACCTGAGACATTCTGGATTGCCTGAGACATTCTGGATAGCACATGGAAGTAAATATTTCAACTGACAAGTTAATGGTGGTCATCACGGTTTTGTATCCTGCAACATTAGCAATATATTTGAAAGTTTGATCTCTTTTCGCATCTCTCTTTTTGTTGCTACTCTGCAAAGCCAACACAAAAGGGCAGCAGCATAAAAACAAGTCGACTCAAACACCATGATCAAATTCATGAAGAGAAGATCTTACAACGTAACATCACGCGTGTGTGCAAGTGCAAGAGAAGATCTTACAACGTAACATCACGCGTGTGTGCAAGTGCAAGAGAAGATCTTACACGTAACATCACGCGTGTGTGCAAGTGGAAGAGAAGATCTTACAACGTAACATCACGCGTGTGTGCATGTGGAAGAGAAGATCTTACAACGTAACATCACGCGTGTGTGCGTGTGCCCCCCCCCACCCCCCCCACCCCCTGTTCCCCACCCCAAAAATAATAACATGTCATGCGGGCACAACTTCTAACTGACGGGCATAACTTCTAACTGACGGGCACAACTTCTAACTGACGGGCACAACTTCTAACTGACGGGCACAACTTCTAACTGACGGGCACAACTTCTAACTGACGGGCACAACTTCAAACTGACGGGCACAACTTCAAACTGACGGGCACAACTTCTAACTGACGGGCACAACTTCTAACTGACGGGCACAACTTCTAACTGACGGGCACGTACCTTCACGAAACACTGCCTACAATGAGCGAAATGAACATAAACGCGCCCTGACAGGCAGTTTTACGCTCTTCCCCGTGCGCGCCGACAGCGGTCCGGAAGGAACAACAAACAACAAACAACAAATAAAAAAACAACAACAAAAAAAAAAAACAACAAAAAACAACCAAAAAAAAATAAACAATAAACAACACACAACAACAAACAACAAACAACAACAAACAACAACAAACAACAACAAACAACAACAAACAACAACCAACAACAACCAACAACAACCAACAACAACCAACAACCAACCAACCAACCAACCACCCAGCCAGCCAGCCAGCCAACCAGCCAGCCAGCCAACCAACCAACAGACAGACAGACAAACAAACAGACAAACAAACAGACAAACAAACAAACAAACAACAACAACAACAATAGTAACAACAACAACAACAAACAGCAACAAACAACAGCAAACGACAGCAAACAAAAACAAACAACAGCAAACAACGGCAAACAACGGCAAACAAAAACAAACAAAAACAAACAACAGCAAACAACAGCAAACAACAGCATCAACAGCAAACAAGAACAAACAAAAACAAACAAAAACAAACAGCAGCAAACAACAGCAGACAACAGCAAACAACAGCAAACAAGAACAAGAAGAAGAAGAACAACAACAACAACCACAACCACAACAACAACAACAACAACAACAACAACAACAACAACAACCACAACCACAACAACAACAACAACAACAACAACCACCTGAGAGGGACTGACCGAAAGCCAAGGAAGGTTGAATCTGCGGAGCACCTTTTTAAAGTTCTCGAGGCAGGGTTCGGCTTTAACCCCGCCCCTGCTCCATACATGACATTGCTTCCCCCCCCACAGCTCCTCTAGCCAACACACCTCCTTAAGCGCTTTATTCATCACAACTTTCACCCAAACCCAACAAGACCCAAGGATAAGATCCATCACAGCTTCATGCATGACGTGCCCCGAAACCCGTTGAGCTTCAACAATCTACCCGTAAACGACTTTAGCGGGTCCATCTAATACCTAGAACCTTTTTGCACCTACACCTCACAATACAAAAATGAAAGTCAATGTGTCATTTAGCCATCTTCAGTGCTAAGCCCAACGAACCATGACCATATCAGCCGTTGAGGTTCATCTAGTCTAGTGGCAAAAC
Source organism: Cladocopium goreaui (assembly GCA_947184155.2). Lineage (NCBI taxonomy): Eukaryota > Dinophyceae > Suessiales > Symbiodiniaceae > Cladocopium > Cladocopium goreaui. The sequence goes on along the minus strand of CAMXCT020005342.1, from coordinate 9,829 downwards.
ATGGCAAAACCAGCTCGCATGTAGCACACTACCTGAGCCTGGCATGTAGCACACGACTTTAGCGAGTCCTTTTATTCCTTCTCTGCCTGTAGCTTCCAGAAAGCACGTCTGCTCCATACATGACATTGCTCCACCCCCCTTGCATCTGCTCCAGCCGCTACACCTCCTTACAGCATGCCACCCTAAGACCTCACTACACTCCCAAACAACCCTTATGGGTCGATGTACACAGCATGCAGCAAACGACTTGAGTAGGTCCGTTGTCTCCTGTGCCGGTCACTGCCCTCGCCATCTTCAGCGCCAAGCCCAACAGACCATATCAGCCGTTGGGGTTCATCTAACCAGCTAGCATGTAGCACACAAATTTGCGCGAGTCCTGCACTTCCTTCTCTGCCTGTAGCTCTTTCCCTCACAGCTCCTCTACCCAACGCTGAAGCGCTTTATCTAGCAGAAGCTTCACCCAAATCCAACAAGGCCCAAGGATAAAACCCATCAAAGTTCAAGCATCTTCAACGCGAAGCCCACCGGACCATACCAGCTGTTGAGATTCAGCATGGGTTCATCTAGTAGCAAAGCCCTTATTGCCCAGCCCCACAGTTTGCGGACCAGGCGGGGCGGACCAGCCCACAGTTTGCGGACCAGGGGGGAATCGAAGCCCTACCGTCACCAAATTGCCACCTAGTACATGACCTGGAAAAGGTCTTCCATATCCACCCTGATTTCCCACATCAATCAATTGAATTTCAGATCAAGTAGCCTGCGATGGCTGTTTGCACATGCAAAACCACTTTTTTCAGACTATCTGGTTTAAATTTCCTATATTGTGTTCATCAAGTGGCCTTTGATGAGTTCTTGCCTTATCTTGTCTTTCTCTAAAGCGGTTTGGGCCAGTACTGTTTCGGTCCAACATGTTCATTGCTGGTCATCTCAAATCACTCATCAACATGCATGAAGCTTTAAGATGGTTATTTGTCTTGTGGAGGCCAATTGTTCCGTACCATATATATATATATATATATCTGGCATGGTATCTCCAATGCAGGTTCTGACCCAGCACGCCGGACCATAAGAGGGTCTGATGAGTCATCAAGTACGTATGCTTCAAACAGCGGCCTGCAAGAGGGGCCGATTGCTGTTGTATTGAGCTCTTCCCCGCATCTAGTTTCTAATTCACGGCCGCTTATTTGGGACGACTCGCTCAGCCGATTGGTTTCCGCCCATAATATGTTCACAACTTGCAGCATCTGACCCTTTCTCAAGTCCATTCAAATCTATTCAAGTCTCATGGACATCGGTTCGGCCACAGCGAATGGGTCAAAATCCATTTGGTGCGAACGGATGCACGCCGCTGCCAGTTCTGCCCGGGTCGGCGATGGCCACGTCAACGACTCCAACAGAAATGGCGTCGCACTCTGCAGGGCACAGCGACAACGAGGCTCCACCTCAGAGTTGGCACGACAGAAACAACTCTTGAAACAGCAACACAATTGAAAAATATGTGTTCATGTAAATCTATAATATATATACACATATATATATATGTAGATATGTGTATATGTATATATATATATGTGTGTGTGTGTGTAGATATATGTGTATATATATATGTAGATATATGTGTATATATATATGTGTGTGTGTAGATATGTATATATATATATATGTAGATATATGTGTGTGTGTCTGCAATCATTGATTTAAGTTGTTTTTTCTTCCCCTATACCTGCAACATATTGTCAAACAAAGGTATTGTACATTCATGTCTGCGCGAAGGGAGTGAGAGAGATATATATATATATATGTGTGTGTGTGTGCGTGAATATATATATATATATATATATGTATGTATGTATGTATGTATGTATGTATGTATGTATGTATGTATGTATGTATGTATGTATGTATGTATGTATGTATGTATGTATGTATGTATGTATGTATGTATGTATGTATGTATGTATGTATGTGTATATATATATGTGTATATATATATATGCTAAACCCACCCCCAGGACCTACCTTTTTTTCTATTTCATTGACTGTTTCATTGCAAGGTCAACCATTTGCTATCTGCTATCTGCCACAAAAAAAATGCATTGGAGAGCCTTCTCCCCTCCCCCCATCCCAAAGTAGGTCACCCAAAACTGTGTTTTGTTTGTTTTGTTTGTTTTCTTTCTTATTTTTGTTTTGTTCAAGAATTTGATCCCTAGAATTAATCCAGATTAATCCAAGCCAAAGCTGATTCATCTGGCCTCTAAGGCATCATGTGTCTATCAAATGGATCCTTCACAAACCATGATCAAAAAAGTATTGCATGCTAAACATGCGCAGGTATTCTTTGGGGATGTGCAATTTTCCTTTTAGGTTTGGCCTTTGGGAATGTAAGAATTCTCCTTGTGGTGAGTGAAGGCTTTCCTTCAAATAAATGGTGTTCCTGTCTAAATAGAGGGCAGCTGGGTTTCTTTGAAAGGAGTGCTGCGTATGCTCAAGGAAATGGTGTTACCTTGGAACAAAGAGGACAGCTGAGCTTCTTTGAGAGGAGTACTACATCTTTAAAGGATACACTACATATTCTGAAACAACATTGTTTCTCTTGTTCAACAAGGTTGCAGCTTTGGTTTAAGTATTCAATATTTGAAGAAAACTGCATCTGTTGGAGGGAATGTTACCATGATAAAGAAAGAAAGCAGGAATGCCGCACTTTAAAACACAACACACTTTGTAGAGGACTATTTTTTTCAAACAAAAAGATTCCAACCTTCATAAGGAGATTTCTTCCTGAAAAAAAACTATGCTAGCTCAAAGGCAACCACCAGCTTATAAATGACAGCACCTTTTTTGGGTTGAAGGGGATGCTGCTGCATATTTGCAATGAAGACTACACTTTTACAAATCTCATTTCTTCAAAGCATTGTTTGCTACAAAGAGGAAACCTGATCCAGAGAAAACAAAAGACACATTAATGTGCAAAATGGATTACTTCATGACAATGGTCGATATAGGTTTCAAAATATAGCCAAATCCAAGAAGAAAACACACCTTGGAAAGCTAAATACATCCAGTAGAATGCTTCGACAGACAATGCAAGATTGCAATGGAGAAGTTCAATTCATGAATTCACCCTATTCATCTACAAAGGCTACCTTTACTTTGAAGGGAAGGCAACCTCGGAGTTTTAGGGGAGTAACCAGGTGGCAATTGAGGAACTGCAAGACAACAAGAGTTTAGCTGTACCGTACTTGTGTGGTAGTGTGCAAATCACACAAAAAGCTGGACAATAAAAAAAAACTGTCTGCTGCAAATACCACAAAAAAAAGTTCAAGGTAGGCCCTGGTTGGGAGGGGGGTGACCACATATAAATATATATATATATATTTATTTATTTATCTATTTATTTATTTATTTGTTTATTTATTTATTTATATTGATTTATTTATTTATATATTTATTTAGTTAGTTATATATTTAAAAGAAAATACATATGCATTTGAAAAGTTGAATGTATCTATTTATTCATCTACTTCTTTGTCTATCTCTTTGTGTGTTTGCTTTTGCTTATCTATTTGTATCTATCACAGGTGATATATCATATGCGCGTGTGTGTGTGTGTGTGCAAGGGAGGATATGTATCATCAAGTTCTGCATGCACTATGCTGACTTCTGCTTTTATGCTGTCACTGTGCCACATGCCGTTGCCTTTCACAGCCATTTTAGAACCAATTTTGACGGATGCGTGCTTCAATGTGACAATTCCATAGAATTCCCTCATATTCCTCTACAGTTATCTCTACAGCACTCCATATCCGTTGCAAGTTGCAATCCGCAGGACCTCTGCATCGCAGAGTGCTCCTTGCCACTCGGTTCGAATCTTCACACAGGGCCGTGCAAAAATGTGGCCGGAGGACAAACGCAAGGGCCGCAAGGGCCGCAAGGGCTGCAGCTCGGAGCGGAAAGCTGGCAGCAGGTCCAAGTCCCAAATCCTCGGAGCGACTTTTGAAAACTTGGAGAGCAATGGAGAGCACAGAAAAAAGGTGTTGACTCAGTGTTGACCTTGTTTAAATTTGCTTAATCACATTTTGAACATGTTTGAACCGGTTTTTCAAAGCCAAGGATCTGGTTCAGGACTTCACTTGGCTGCTCTGCTTCCTTTAGCTCCATTTCAAGCCAACGGCAGAAAGGTAGAAAAAAATCACAGGGATTCTCCCAGGAAGTGACCTGCATCCAGCGGATAGTATGGATAGTGCACATTAGAATTTATCGAAGACATAAATTAGAAGCGCAAAGATGGCTCGATGGCTCGATCGCTCAGACATGTTTTGGAGACTGCAATCGAACCCTGCCCATCGCAAAACCTGGACACACAACTGATGTGACCCGCTCTCGCTAGTTCTTGCTAGATGGATCCACACCTGCGTCTCCCGAATTGAAGAGGAAACATGATCAACATGTCAAACATATGTCAAGTTGACCTGTCAAACATATGTCAAGCCAAATGACCAAATATCAATCCTTTAGGCCCGGCACCTCTGCAATCAATCCTTTAGGCCAATCACCTCCTGTCGCCAGTCGTGACAAGTTGTGACAAGTCGTGACAAGTTGGACGAAACGACATGACAAAGTCACGGTGGAGCACCCTGGCCAGCGCAAGTATCATAAAGAAATTGGATCAATTTGCATGAAATTGACCAACAAGCCAATGAAATCCAATGAAATTGCATGAAATCGAATTAACCAACGTATCAAGCAACGTATCAAACGTATCGATGTCCCACGGGCCACGGCCTCTGTAGCTCAGCACCTTGACCCAATGCGCCAAGGACAGCATCTCCAACGACGAGCCCGAGCTGCTCGAGCCCGAGCCCGAGGAGCCCGAGCCCAAGCTCGATGCGAAACTGCGGCCACCTGCAGCGTTCAGCCGAAACACCGCACAAACACCGCACCACTGCACCATGGGAGAATGTTTAAATATGTTTATATTATTCAATTTATCATGTTTACTGTTTATACATAAATATTCAACATAACATTGCATAACTATCACAAGTATTTCACAACTAACTAACTAACTGACTATAAACATTATATATTCAATGATTTCAAGATACACATATAATTAGAGATCTTCAAAAGACAGGCAATGTCACCCGAGATGGCTTCTTCCAAGGCACAACTTATCTTCAGCAACTTCGGTGGGATCAGTTCCGAGGCGCGCAGTGCCAATGGATGCTTTGGGCGTTCGATGCAGCTGCTGGGCGCACACACTTCCCCACACCTCGACTGAGCTGACTGAGCTGCCCGAAATTGCTCGAAGTTACCACGAACATCCACGAACCGTGAAATCTCGTGAAATCTTAAAACATCTTAAAACATCTTAAAACATCTTAAAACATCTTAAAACATCTTAAAACATCTTAAAACATCTTAAAACTGTCAATTGAATGGTGACAATGGTGACTGCTGAAATCTGCTGAATTGCTCACACGAATCAACATCGTGGCGCAAAACTTTTGGTCACCTCTGCCATTTATTCATGGGGTAATCTTATTCCGCGCTTCTTTCTAAGCCAAGAGAGCCTCAAGCAGGACCAAACAAAATTCAACATGTCAACATGTTAGATACAGCAGGCATGGCCAACCCTTGTGAGCGACAGCAAATGGGAACGCAACATGACACATCATGCATCAGTTTCCAGTGCAGCCAGGGACTCCGTGAGAACGCAAGCCACCTGCATTTTTGCGGAGATTCTCTTGTTTTGAATCCCGGTACTCAATTTGACAAAGCAACCTTGCGATATCTTGCGATCACTAATTAGTTCTGTCCAGATGTTGCCCAAATAGTCGTGTCAAAACAAATAAGGGAAGCAATCAGATTAAAACGATTGGCAAACTCCTGTAAAACAGACAAAGCACTTGCGGTTTTGCCCCAGTGTCTTGAAACATTAGTCGTTTCTGATCACTTAGGATTGCCGTGATGCGCCCATGTGCCCCTTGTGTTTTTCATGCTTCCTTTACCCACGTTACCCGTCCAAATCCAAAAGAAACCATGACATGTCTTTCCTACAAAAGCCTTCTCCTGAGTTTCACCTTTGCTTCCTGCGAGATGCGGTCTGCGACGACTAACTGTTTATCACAATATCCAACTATATCTAGCGTGTAAGCCAGTGTAAGCCTGTAACCTGGGAATTGAATACGACAAGGGTCATGTGCCCGAATTGTCCAGGAGCTACGAACATAACATGACTGTTTGATACTGTTTGCAGTTTCCAACGTACAAGTTCAATGCAAAACTTGTTGCAGCTTCAGCCCCACTATTTCACACGTGTGTCACTTGTTCATCGGTTTGTCAGCACACATCACTCCACACAAGATTGGAACAGAACGAGGTATCCTGAGGAACCCCCCCCAAAAAAAAAAAAAACTAAGAGATTTTTGATGTATTGTGTTTTCCTCTCACGAGTCAAGGGCCTTGGCAATCTCTTTGGTTGTTTCAACGATGCGTCGATGCCTTTTTTTTCCCAAAAGCATCTCCGATGCTTGGGTTCTCGTTTAGTTGCACTCACCGCGGGGGAGCGAGACTGAGTGTTCGACGGAGATGTGTTGGACGGAAGGAAGGAGGAAGGAAGGAAGGGACGGAAGGGAAGGAAGGGAAGGAAGGGAAGGAAGGGAAGGAAGGGAAGGAAGGGAAGGAAGGGAAGGAAAGGAAGGAAGGGAAGGAAGGGAAGGAAGAAGGAAAGGAAGGAAGGGAAGGAAAGGAAGGAAGGGAAGGAAGGGAAGGAAGAAGGAAAGGAAGGAAGGGAAGGAAGGGAAGGAAGGGAAGGAGGAAGGAAGAAGGAAGGAAGGGAAGAAGGAAGGAAGAAGGAAGGAAGGGAAGGAAGGGAAGGAAGGGAAGGAAGGGAAGGGAAGAAGGAAGGAAGGGAAGGAAGAAGGAAGGAAGGGAAGGAAGAAGGAAGGGAGGGAAGGAAGAAGGAAGGGAAGGAAGAAGGAAGGAAGGGAAGGAAGAGGGAAGGAAGGGAAGGAAGAGGGAAGGAAGGGAAGGAAGAAGGAAGGAAGGGAAGGAAGAAGGAAGGAAGGGAAGGAAGAAGGAAGGAAGGGAAGGAAGAAGGAAGGAAGGGAAGGAAGAAGGAAGGAAGGGAAGGAAGAGGGAAGGAAGAAGGTAGGGAAGGAAGGGAAGGAAGGGAAGGAAGGGAAGGAAGGGAAGAACGGGAAGGAAGCCGTGGTGGAAATAGGTTGGGGAAAAGCTTGGGGGAACTTCCGGGACGCAGGGAGCGAGGACCGGATATGCTCGGACGGGATTGAAAGACGTGGAAAGAGATTGGGGGACATAAATAGCTTGGGGAAACTTCGCTGGGAGGGAGCGAGACCGGATGCTCGACGGGATGAAGCCGTGGAAATAGCTTGGGGAAATAGCTTTGGGAAACTTC
>CAMXCT020005341.1:0-12500 GCA_947184155.2 Cladocopium goreaui | reverse complement strand
ATTTATTCGATCTGATACTGCCAATGCTGTTTTCAATGTTTTTCAAGTCAGATATTGTCCTTGAACCATCTTGAACCTGCATGTAAATGATTAAATTAAACCCAAATAAATCCAGCAATATTAAATCAAACATTGCCCGCTGTCAAATTCTATCACAGTTGGCAATCCGCGACAGTCCGTCCCAAATCTTCGTTCTCATGTGTGAAAACATGGCACTACATATCAATGCAGAACCGGTGGATACAGAATAACGCCTGAGGAGAGACACCAATTTCGGCCAAAATTTGTTGAAGTCTCTCCTGTCAGACCGGATGCAATGGGCAAAACAAACATTGGCCACGCCAGTAAGTCAATTGTGATGATCATGTCCAAAAATTGTCCCTCTGCATTTCAGAAATTTATAGTAATGGGTGATTGAACAGTTGAACATTGACAAAATCATGTGATTGTCAAGTGTCAAGACTTCATGAACAACATTCAACAAATCAGTCGCTGATCGACCATGTGAACCAATGCCGTGCAACGCTAGCAGGCTCCCGCTGGATTGTAGTCCCGCCGCCGGTGTGGTCACGAAATGCCGCGAATAGTTGCTGCAAGTCCATCACGAAAATTCAGCGAAATTCATCGAGCTTGAGCCTGGGCCTTGCAAAAACCGTCAGGTAGCATACAAGGCATACAGCCACGCCAAACAAAGGTAAGAACAACATCCAACTCGTCGCGTCAACCCAGGCCAACGCATCGAACATCCTCAAGTATACTGCATACTTCAGGCGTTGAGGCCAAGGGGGAGGTACGAAAACTAACAAAACGCCACTAATGTTGTATCGGGGACTGTTCAGCTGCAAGAGTAAATTTTTGACGATGATAATGGGCACGAATGATGACGGTAACGCTGCTGATGATGTTTTTTCAAAGGACCTTAATTATACAAAAGGGACCCTTGTAAATGTCACCACTAACGCTGTGCGCGGCGACTTTCCTCATTTGAACCGTTACCAAAACCCCGATGATTCTTGTTCTATACGTTTTCTCTTTCGCAGTTTCTTTCGCGAACCTTTCGCGGTGTGGGTTTTTTCTTCCGTGGCATCCATGTGTCTGACAGGAATCGCGTGTGTTCCTTAGCGAACACACACACTATAGTAAAACATATGTTTCGGCATGCTTTTTCAATGGGCATTGTTTTGCGGGGTAGTTCGAGCTGATCAAAACTCGCTCGAAAGATCCGCTTTTCGACCTTTCCCTTAATTACCCTTTTTTTTCGGGGCATCCCAGCTAATCGGTAGAAAGCATGTTTGGGCCAAGAAAATCTCTTTCGCGAGCTTTCGCGGAAGCAAATCTTAGCAAAAGTTTTCGCGAATCTTTCGCAAACGTGATGTTAATTTTCGCGGAGCAATCCTATTTTAACCACCTTTCCAATCACCACTTGGGTTTTGGATGGTTTTGGCAGCTGCTCGTTTGACTTCTGCACATGAACTTAGTTCAGGCCGGATAGCCACTTGCAGCCACTTGCAACCACTCGCCGCCACTTGCCCAAGCAGCCACTTGCCCAAGCAGCCACTTGCAACTACAAGAAGCCACTTGCAACCACCTGCCGCCACTCGCCCAAGCAGCCACTTTCCCAAGCAGCCACTTGCAGCCACTTGCCGCCACTTGCAGCCACTTGCCCCGCAGCCACAAGCAGCCACTCGCCCCGCAGCCGCAAGCAGCCACAAGCAGCCACTTGCGCCCAAGATGATTGAATGTTAGGGGCAAAGTCTTACTCTATAGAAACCAATATCATACAAGCATACAAGATGCTTGGGAATTCAGGACAAAATCTTGTTGGGAAACATCAGGTCTTCCAAGGGTTTGCATTTGTTTATTGTTTTTGTTTTCGTTCTTGTTGTTGTTTTTTCCTTGCACTCCTTTTTCCGCGCGAATTGGGGGTGACACGAAGCCGGTTAATCGTTGTTCTTGTTGTTTGATTATTTTGTTTTGTTCTTGTTATTTTTGTTTTTGTGGTTGTGGTTGTGGTTGTGGTTGTTGTTGTTGTTGTTGTTGTTGAATTTGCTGTTGTTGTTGCTGCTGTTGTTGTTCTTTATGTTGTGTTTTTTGTTCTTTATCTTGTGATTGTGGTTTTTGCTCTTGTTCTGGCTCTTGTTTGTCAAAGACACTTACAGCGTATCATCCAACATGTTTGAAGGTTAGGGACAAAACAAACAGAATCTTAGAGCGTAGCATCCGACATGTTTGAGAGTTAAGGAAAAGGCCTTACTCCGTAGCAGCAAAGATTTGCAAGTGAAGGACAAAATTTTACACGGTAGCATCCCAAATGATTGCAAGATCAGGGCTGCGATCTGACAGCGTAGCATCAAGGATGATCGAAAGTTAAGGACAAGATCTGACCCTGTCGCGTCCAACATGTTTGAAAGAAAGCACAAGATCTTACACCGAAGCACCAATGATGCTGGCAATTTAAAGACAAGATTCTCCATGTTTGCACCCAGGATGTTTGAAGGTTAACGGCAACAGCCCACAGCGTACCATCCAACACCCCCTTACAGCGTATCATCCAACATTTTTGCAAGGTAAGGACAAGTCTTACACGGTAGCATTCAAGAGGATTGAAACGATCTTACACCATAGCAGCAAATGCGATTGAAAATTAAAGGTAAGGTCTTACAGCGATGCATCCAAGATGTTTGAATTCAAGCAAAAAAGTCTTAGAACATATCATCCAAGATGTTCAAAGTTAAGGACAAGCGCTTCGAACGTAGCTTCCAAGATGATTGAATGTCCAGGGCACGATCATACACTGTAGCACTCAAGATGATTGAATGTTGAGGATAAAAGCCTTACTCCATAGCAACCAACATCATACAAGATGCTTGAATATTCACGGCAAGATTTTCTTGGGTAGCACCCGGATCTTCCAAAAAATTGATATGATTATTTTTGTTATCGTTTTCGTTCCTGTTTTGTTCTTGTTTTTGTTATTGTTGTTTTGCTCTTGTTTTTTTTATTTTTTTTCTCGTTCTTGTTTTTGGTATTCTGGTTGTTGTTGTTGTTGTTGTTGTTGTTGCTTGTTGCTGTTGCTGTTGTTGTTGTTGTGATTATTGCTCTTGATTTTGTTCTTGTGGTTGTGGTTTGGAACAACACAAACTCAATCTTTTACGGCGTAACATCAAGGATGATCGAATGTTAAAGAAAAAATGTTGTTGGTGTTGCAGTTCTTGTTTTTAATTTTGTTTTTGTGGTTGTGTTTTTCTTTTTGTTCTTGATTTTATTATTTTTTTTGTGTTTTTTGTTCTTGTTGTGGTTCTTGTTCTTATTTTTGATCTTGTTCTCCTTGTTCTCATTGTTTTCCTTGTTCTATTTGTTTTTTTTTGTTTTGTTTTTGTTATTGTTCTTGTTCTTTTTGTTGGGTTTTGTTTTTTGTTTTTTGTTTTTCTTGTTGGTTGTTCCTCTTGAACCTCCCATTGATACACAAAAATGTGTACCATTTTTTCTGCCCGATTTCAAAAAATGTGCCTGCCCGTTTAGGGGTCTGAAAAAAAGAGTGTGTCCGGACCTCCGTGGCCCCCCATCGTAATCAACCTGATTCTTTCTCCATAGACTCGATAGGACACTTTTGTCACGCGCTAATGCATGCGCAGCATGCCAAATACGACCTCGAACGGCCACGCTTGACAACATGAGTTGCATCGCAACACATGTAAACAACCGAGTTTTGGACAGAGTAAATTTAAAGTATCCACTTCAACATCACGTATGTTTTTCATAGGCCAAGATACCTCCAGTAAACAACCTTCCGCTATAGCGCAATTTTCACAACACCACATCAACAGTGGGGCATTTTTTTCACACGAAGAATCCTCATGCAGAGCGCTCAACATTCAACACAAAAACACCACAGTCACAACAAACAAATACATAACACACACAATATGAACATTAGACGCGACAAATCGCCGTGTCCAAATGAAATGGGAATGAAGCCAATGCATGAACCAAAAGGTGCGATGGAAAAACTGGCTAGGCTCAGACTGAAACAGCATGCCCCCCCACAAACTCAAGACCACATGGCGGCGCCTTCTCTTCGGACCATGCCTTCTGTTCGGACCATACGAAAAAAGTCTTCAAAACCACGCAACACAGCATGACGGTCAAAGCAAGAGGGTCAGGTGGTACACGTTTTTTTTCCCGCCCGTTTCGCCTTTTTTTGCGCCTGTCTCGCGCGCTTTCGCGCCCGTTTCGCGCAAGGCCCTTGGATAATATCAGGCGCAAAATGTCTACATCATGCATGTCAAAGCCGACCTAATGCAAAGCGCCATTTTTCATCAAGCAAACGTCAACCTGACCGTGTTTCCCAGAGTTCGCGGTCAAACCTTGTCATGCACAGCCATGCCACAGGCCGGCTAATTTTGCAATGAGGTGTTTCCAAACATGATCCCATGCATTTTTTTTTCCCCGTGCACCTTTTTCACGCATGGTTCAGAGTCCCCCAAAACACTTTAGTGGTTGGCAGACTGTTTTTATACTGGCCAGTCTCCAGAGATGCTCAATCCAATTATGGGGAATTGGGGGGAAAACGGCTGGGCCCGGCGAAGTCCAAAGGGCCGTGGCCAAGCAGGTTGCTGATGGATGGGAAATTGCTGGCAATGTCGGTGTGTGATGTGGAATCCAAGCCTTGCAGGGATGCTGCGTAGGCTGAAGAGGGTGTGCGTCAAGCACTTTTGCGTTGTGCCATGAGTTACCCATGGGCAGGGCTTCAAACATTTTACAGCGAGTGGTAAAATCCCATTTCCATCCTTGAGGAGGAATCAAATGCAACCATCTGAAAGATAAATCATGCATCCAGTCATGCATGGCAACAAGAACATCTTCAACATTGTGGGCAGCAGCCTTGCCCTTTGATATGGGATATAGATATTTGGCACAGATTAATATCTGCATGTCGGTCACATCATCTGTGCCCATGTCATCTTTCAACAAACACATCGTGAAAGTAACTATAGGCCAACTACCAACAGAGTTGTTTTGGACGTATATGTTTGCGCACAAGTTGGGAAGGGGCTGGCAAAACTGAAAACGGCACAAAACGTAGCCATTATTAGCCACTTGGACAAATATGACCACATAGCATCCCCCTTGCCATTCCCTGGGTGGGGTCGCAGTGGGCCATTTTGTAGAGGACAAGGTTTTTGCTCTACAAAATGGTTGTGGTACAGTTTCCATCCTACAAAATGGTCTGTCAATAAACGATAGCTTTACAAAATGGTAGTGCCTGTCACCTGTTTTGATCCAGAAATATTTTTGACAATTAAAAAATGATCAATCAAGTGCATTCATGATCTTATCAAAAATATAAAAATACCAGAACAATTGTAGAGCATCTATTTTGGCAAGAACTCAGCGTCAACTGCCTTTTCCCAGCGCCATTTTGTAGGGTTTTCACCATCTAGTCCATGTCATCAGGAGTGCATGTAGCCGTGTCATCTTTCACAGCCAACGACGTGTGTGCGATGAGGCACCAAGCACGCGAGGGCCAACGTGGGGAAATTTAAATGTCCTAAAGCGTTTCCGAACCAATCAGTGCAAACACAAATGTAAACTTACAAAATGGTACATGTATTTAAACGATGGGTTTTCTAGAGAATGGCTAACTGATTTTTCTTTTATCAATGACTAATTCACCTTTTTTTGAAACCACCAAATCATACCCCTAAAGACTTCTACAAAATGGCTTTTGGGTTGTTACAAAGTGGTTTGTCTTGGTGCTTATAAATGATCATGCCCTCAACACAAAAATGATAAAACCAACTAAAACCCACAAATTACTACAAAATGGCAAGTTCGACTCATTTTAAGGAACAATTTTTTACAGAATGGTAGCGTTATAGGCACCCCAACCCCTCCCATTCTATGGAAGAAATGACGCGGAGGATCACATAGTTACCTTTTAAAAAATATGTTCGAAAATGACGTTGTTTTCAAAATCTGCCCGTTTACGAAAAAAATGTACCAAACAACCTATGTGTATCTGTACCACTGGGCGGTGCAGGTTGTTTGAAGTTGATTTTGCAAGGTAAAACAGTTGCCCGGACAAGCAGCCACGTACCCACTTGCAGCCACTTGCAGCCACTTGCAGTTTCAAGCGGCTACTTGCAGCTACAAGCGGCCACTTGCAGCTACAAGCAGCCACTTGCAGCTACAAGCAGCCACTTGCAGCTACACGCTGCCATTTGCCTGAGCAACCACTTGCAGCCACTGGCAGCCAGAAGCAGCCACTTGCTGCCACTGGCAAGTGGCTGGAAGTTGCCGTTTTTTTTGAAAATCAAATTGCGCACCTCCTTGGCCCACGTTCGCACTTCACTTGATATAGTTCAACACTGATTCGATACAAATTAGTTTTCGATTCAACATAAACAATTTTAGTTAGAAAACAAATGGAAATAGGAAAAACAATGATCCATACCTATCCATACCTATTTAACCGTCTTCAACTATAATCGCGTGTGAAAACCAATGCTGGACCATCCAGAACCGCTCAGCTTTATTTCATTGTGACAAAAAAACCTGGATAGTTCCGAATAGTTCGGGACTTCCGCGTATGAAATGTTTCGGCCGTGCTGATCCACCCAGCTTTGGTGTTCTTTAAAGGTGTCGAACCGTCGAGGACTATTTCAAAATTGTTGTGTTGTATCATTTCGTGGGTTATCCTTTATGCATTGTTTTATTGACCGGTTGGCTGAAAAACTCGCTGATTTTGTTGTGGGCAGCTTGAAAGGCAGACGCCAGTGCCGAACATCATATATGGACACACAGCCGTATCACACAAATTATCCCATAGTTCCGCTAAACATTACAACATACAACAACGATCAGGTATGACAGTGTTTTGACATTGGTCATACACTTGCAACCTATGCGAGAATCGCATCATGTTGCATGATGTTTTTGGTTTTTGCGTGACATGTGCAACATTTCAAAAATATTTTTGATTGTAATTTAACATGGCGAGTGTTTTATTGTATAAACCAACGACAAACAATTATGATTACAATAACTGTGGCATTTGTGCCGTTGGTTGACTGTTTTCACCAAACAGCCCTCTTACTGCACCTTTCGTCTTCATAGTTTCCCATTTGGTTCACAACATTGCTAACAATAACAATGTCGAAAAAATATAGTGCTGTGACAGGCGACAACATTTTTTTAAAACTAGAAATGATATAGTTCCGAATATGTTGCCTGAAGAAAAGTGGTTCTGTGCATGTTTTAACGAGTTCCAGTCGCCCCAAAATTTGTTTCGTTCCACCTAGCGCTAGCCTTAAGGAAAAAGGCGAAACAGCCTCCAAACATTGATTTGAACTGATTCCCAAATGAATTTGGTTTGGTTATATATTGTTTTATTTCGTCTGATGAACTTATTGAAACCCGATTTGCTCTCGAAGTCGGCGAAATTTATGCTTTTTTTGGAGGATTGAATTTGACATCCACCCATGGGGAAAAATGATAGCCTGATAGCTATACAATTGACGTCTATCAAACCTTACATGTTTCCAGCTGACACGTCTTAACGTCTTGTCGACAAAAATATAACACCAGAATCCTAAACTACCAGACGTCGAGTTTTGATAGGTTAGTTTGGCCAAGGATGTTTGGCCAAGCATGCAGGCACGCCAAAGCTATATCCAGAAGGGAAAGTAGCAAATCATTTGGTGTCCAAGGTGCATGTTTTGCTCCTCAACTCGTTTGTGGATGAGAGCACGAAGTCCTTCTATGTGGTAGGTTCGTTGCTTTGGTTTTTGCTTAAATGGGTTTCATCAGTGTTTGAGGTGTTCCGACCACTTCTTCAGATTGTATCATTATTCCTGGGTAGGTTCTGTATCTAATAAACACAACCCTTCTGCGAAGTCGGGCTTGGATGCATGTGTTAGCTCTAGAATTACCAACGTTGCTGATTAATTTGGGTGCCCCCAACTCTCACTCATACCTCATTAATTTGGGTACCCCGGCTTAAATTAATCCTCGAACAACAGAGCTCTCGAAAAAGACCTCCCAAATCGAAATTAATTGAAAAAAACAATTGGTTGTTGTATGTTGTTGTCTGGACATCTGCAACTCAAACATGCAACATGACATGCAAGCACCGAACTGTTTTCACACAAGGGGAATTCGTCTCACAGGCTTCGAACGGTTGGGTTAGGCACATCACAGTGGATGAGCACCCGGACATGAACGCCCAATGTATTGTTTTTTTGAAAAACTGGCTCACATAGGCAGTAGCAAGGTCACAACGGTTGCTGAAAGTCAAGTGCTGGTGGACTCCAATTTTGTCGCCAGTAGAGGTGTAGGTTCCTTTGGAGTTGCACAATGGTTCGAAGTCTGTGAACCATGGCTGCTGCAATGATACGCCGTACTGGAGCGGCGAGGCCTAACATTATTACTAACATTGGTGGAGTGATGCCAGGTAAATTCATGGTGGTCAAAATGTCGTCGAGTTCCTGCAGTTCGAACATGACTTCATAGAGGTCTTGGATCACACGGTCGGTGTGTAACAAGGGAGCGAGGTAAGCTTGCATGGATGTGATAGGTTGGACAAGAACTAAGGCCATTGTCGGGAAAATCAAAATGGGTAATGCCATTACACATGGACGCAAATTCAAACAGCTTGGAATGACATGATATATTGAGGCAGTGGCTGGGCGGGTTTTTCGTTTGATTGCCACACCTGGTTTTGAGCAACAAAACTAGCAATCAAACGAAGTTTCAACTGACATGTTGTGAGTTGGCGTGAAAGACATTTTCCACTCTGATGTCATGTCCACAAAAAAATGTCCCTACGGGAGATGTTCCTTGTTGTCTGGACTTCTGCAACTCAAACATGCAAGATGACATGCAAGCACCGAACTGTTTTCACACAAGGGGAATTCGTCTCACAGGTTTCTCCCCCATTCACATTTCTGAGGGACGCTGCACAAGGAGAGGGTATAGCACATCGCTTACATCAACATCTATAGCAAGGTTTCCATCAAGCCCGGATACATCACCACGGCTTGGAGCATCGGCAACATTTGCTGCTGATGGAACTCTCTCATACCATGAAATTGCTCCAGAGTCGTGCTCCCACAAAAGGACCTGTTGGATGATGGTGTCCCCAACACTTACACCTCCTTTTCCAGAGACTAGCTTTCCCAGTACAGCCTCGTTGTCAACAAATATGACAACTCTGTCATTCTGCATCACGGTTTCGGCAGGAAGCAGCTGCAGGCACCCAACCAAGACTGCCAATGCCTCAAGTTCAAAAATGATGGTCTCTTTCGCTCCGGGGTTGAGCAAACTGAAGCACATTTCAGCTCTTGTGCTCTTAGTATCCACTTCCGCATCTGTTCAGTACGATGCTTGGCATTGTTGGAACCTGGATTGCTTTTTCCCCCATGGCAAAACCCTTTGAGAACTGGGTGGAGGCCATCCATGAAGTGTCCAGGGTGAGATTTCCCAGCTGCTTCTTCCACAAAGGATTGTGGCGTCCAAGCGACGCCGTATTCTGCTTCCCAAGTATCAGGCCCCGCATCTACCCCCATCTTCATCGGTGGCTTGATACGTTTGGCATACTTGGGCAAGGAGTGCACGCAGGGGTCTGAGGTGCAGGAAAATGGCATGGTCAAGTGTCTGTTCACCAGTGTTGGGAGGGAACAAACAGCATCTTGGGGCCCTTTGATGCGAATGTATGCCAGCAAACTCCCTCATAAGAGGGCGTAATCTTTTGCCACGGGACTGTTTGCCAAGCGCAGCTCTGCTGGACTGAACCAGTGAAACACTGTCATCACCCAAAAGTTGAGCAGGTACATCTTGCACACTGTTCTGAAGGACGAGTCGTTTGCAGAGTCTAGCCATGGCCACGCACAGCGCGTGGGGGTACTCCACCTCGAGGGAAGTAGGCCATTTGTTATGCTGACGGCCCCAAGGAAGGTGTTCATGGTCACCAGTGCAGTCAAGAGCAAACCCAGTAAATGTAGGATGGTTGCACAGCAGCTTGGTGCGTTCCTTCCGGGGCGCATTGTACATGCAGTGGTGGAAATAGACTGCATGCATTGCAAGCTGTGTCTGCCCATCCAATGCCTTCAGGAAAGAAGTGTCCCACATATAGGAACGCGCAGGATTTTCTAAAGAGCAAAGTATACCATGCAGTGTGCACCATTGGAAGATCTCTGCTGAAAACTTGTGCAACGCATTCGCGGACAAGACCTGTTGGAGATCAGTGCTTGTCAGAGAAGGCAGTCCATCAGGATGCATCCTGGATCGAAGGGGCTTTGGGTCAGGCCCTGAATGGCGTCTGACGTCCCGTGCCCTGGAACTTGTTCCACATGGGGGCCCCAAATGCACGGCCACTAGTCTGGGATGATCAAAAATTTTTCAAAGAAGTTGAACACCATGGTCGGTGGTCAGATCCAGCCGCAAAACCGGTGCCTTCACTTGTTTTGTAACATTGGCATCAACACCCAAACTGCTGTGCATGCCTATTTGCCGCATGGCTGCTGTCAGTCCAGCAGTTCCCGAGAAAACTTCAACCATGTAAAGATCGTTGATGGACCTGCCAGAAACCCTCTGAAAAAAGTTTTTCCTGAAAAACATTATCTGCATCAAATTTGTCGCAAACTCTTCGGTCTGCAGTTGGCCCTACTGAAGGGGAACGAGATCTTGGTTGTTGAGCATCAAAACTGCGAAGCTGCCCAGCGGTGTCAAATTTTTTGGTAGACAAAGGTGTTTGCCCACCTAGCCATGGCTTCTGTGCATTGGGGCATTGGTGTGCAGAATGTTGCCCAAAGCAACGCATGCACACATGGCATCCTTTGTTGCATTCGGCACCGGGGTCGGCAAAGGAGCAACCCTTGCTGAGGTTTTGTAGTTGTAGCAGATCCTCTTGCCGGACTTGGGGTTTTGATGAAGCCCCACCAGCTCTGTGGGCATCCGGCCCTTGCTTGACTTGCCTCGGCCCTTGCCTTTGCCCTTTGTTGTTTTCTTTGGTGATGCATCCTTTTTCACAGGTGGCACTTTGGAGGGCCTTTCAAATGGTTTGTCCGCCTTCCCAAGTGGCAGTGGCATAAGATGGAAGATGGTTGCAGGATCCATCCTCAGCTCGTCAAGGGCAGCATCAAGGGGTAAGGAGCTATCCAATCTTCGTTTGAGAGAATCCACCTTCTCTGCAAGTCTCACCCATCCAGCTCTGTCTGCCCTAAGCACCTGGTCCATGGTTGGAGCTCTGTACCCCAAAGGGTGCCGAAACCTGCATGGAGTCCATAAGAAATCTGTGCCAGCGCTCCATGCATTTGAAAGTGCAAACACCCATCAGGTCATATGCTAGGGATCGCCTTGTAAAGGCCTGGAAAGCCTGTAACTCATTGTGCATTGGGCACTTGTCCTTCTGCTCAATGTCCTTGACTGTCAAATGAGCTTGATCGATCACGAGTTCCTTCCTTCGCTTTGCTTTCGAGACTTCAGAGGTCCTTGTGGTGAAGCGGTACGGTTCCAAATATGAAGGAACGTTGTTCTCGATCATTTTGGCCACGTAATCGTACGAGGCATGACTGCACTCAAGTGGACCTGTAAGTTCAAAGCCAGATAGTCTCGTCTTTTGCTCTCCTGTAAGTTCTTTTGCTCGGCTGGAACCAATTCGGCCTTCTTTTGCTGCCTCATTGCCAGCAAGAACATGTTTCACCTGTGCCGCTGAAAGCGTCTGTGCATCGAACACGAGCATGCGTTGGGAGCTGCCTTGGCCTCTTTGTCTGTGGGAAGGGGGGGTAGCCCTACGCTAATCACTAATTTCACCCACATTACCTGGAAACTATTCACATTTCCCATGCAAGGAGACTATGTAAAGAAACTATTCACAAGGACTGCAAGAACTACTCACAAAAACTATGGTGGAATGGCCCCAACTAATCACTAAATTTGGAGGAAAAAACAGGAACTAATCACAAAATCATACATGGAAACCCTATATAACACATAAATTAAAGCATATACATAGTGAAGGTATACGGGAAGGTTCTTCTGATGTGGTGATCAATGCCGGATTTATTTACATTTGTTCGTGGCTGACCCGGAAAATGACATGTACTGAGAGATTCAAATCCCAGGCCCAAAGCCAAATTCTCACCCCCAGCTTCGAAGTCTCAATATGGCCTGGCATGGCCTGGCCAGATTTGATTTAATGCCAAAATGCTGCAGCAAGCAAAGGTTTCCGTTTTGTCTGGTTCCTGCCGTTGCGTCCTCATGTTCAGCACGGTTTGTGCTAAGCAAAAGAAAGTAGACAAAGTGGAGGGAGGTTTCAAGCGCCATATTTGCAGGCCTTTGGTCCCCGTGTTGTCACATGAACCCGGAAAACAATGTTTGAAAAACAACAAGCACAAACTATGTCATAGTTTCGGCAAATTTTGTCCATTTATGTCACAGCAGGACCATGTGGTGGCTACACCCACCTCTTATCCTTGTCCACGCCCCAAGATTAGATC
>CAMXCT020005340.1:0-18188 GCA_947184155.2 Cladocopium goreaui | reverse complement strand
GTTTGGGCTCATGTGACACAGCAGAGAAGAAATACGAGAGTGACAAGAATCCACACATGAATTGAATGTTGAATGTCAACTGCCAGCATGTTCAAAACAATCAGACCTTCCCAAGTACTTTCGCTGCCACACGTGCATGCCAAGGACATATCTCTAAGTATGTAAACATATAATGCTAAGGCTCAAGGCTCTAGTGCCAGACTGCTTTTCTTTTCAGTGTGCATCAAGCGGACACAATGAGAGATACATCTTTTTCAACCCGCATGCCCTTGTCTCAGCGACATCAATCGGATGCCATTTCATGATCAGAAGAGTCAGGAGACGAAGCTTCAGCAGCCAAAGATTCATCCATATCCATAGGGATATCCGCGGCGTTTTCCGGCTGTAGCCGGCGCCGCAAAGCGGCATTTTCCTGAGACAGCCCTGCGATGATCTCATTCTGCTCCTCAATCTGAGCGGTTGCCTTCGCAAGCTCGCAAGAGGTGTGATGCAATGCTGAGAAAATCCCCTCAAACTCCTCTTTCCATTTGATCACTTCCTTGCTTTTCTTCTCGAGTTCAGCATCTGCCTGATGTTGTGGACCTTCGGAAGATGATGAATCCGAATCGGAATCGGATGTGGAAGACGAGGATGCTGGCTTCTTCTCTTCCAAAGTGGAACTGGAGGATGATGGCTTCACATCTTCCAAGGCCAATTGCACAGTTGCAGTGCTCCTTTTCGGATTGGCCAGTAAGTTTTCTAAGCGCTGCTGGGCATCTGCACTCCATTCACCATCACCTCCCGGACGCAGGCGCAGTTGCCTTTGAATCGTGCCCATCATAGTCGTCATGTCTCTCTTTGCAACTGGATGGCGGCTGTCATGAACCTTGACTGTTCCTGCTCCGATTTTTTCCAGGAGCTGAGATGTTGACGGTCGAGTCATGGTCACTTTGATGTCAGGCTCTGGTGTCAATGTCATGATGGCCTTGCCTTGCGACATATTCACCGTGCCGGTCACGTTGAAGAACGCCATGGCAAATAAGAGGGGAAGCGATGAAAGCTGAGAACAAGAATGGCACTGGGGCAGTGACAATGGATTGCAAGAATGGAGCAGTGACAATGGATGGCAGGAATTGTATTTATGTCTTTTCCAGCCTAAAGGAATGCATCCAGAATGCATTCTTCCCAATATCTAAGATCCAAGATCTAAGAATTGCGGAGAAGTCTTGTGCAAATCTTGGGTTTGGAATTTGCCAGAATACTCTTACCAATCCCTATGAAGATTCTTTAGGAATCCAAGATTTTGATCATGCATTCTTCCCAAGATCTAAGATCCAAGATCTAAGAATTGCGGAGAAGTCTTGTGCAAATCTTGGGTTTGGAATTTGCCAGAATACTCTTACTAGTCCCTATGAAACTTCTTTAGAAATCCAAGATTTTGATCAAAAGTCTTGTGGGAAACTTGGATCTTGGATTTTGAATCTTGCAAAGAATGCATTCAGAATGCATTCTTTCGGCAGGATTCAAGATTCAAGATTCAAGATTTCTAGGGACTCTTTGGAGCAAATCTTGAATCCACCCCCTGGATTCAAGATTCAAGATTCCTGAGGACTCTTTCCAGCAAATCTTGAATCCAGGATTCAAGATTCAAGATTCAAGATTTCTGGGGACTCTTTGGGGCAAATTCCTGAGGACTCTTTCCAGCAAATCTTGAATCCAGGATTCAAGATTCAAGATTTCTGGGGACTCTTTGGGGCAAATCTTGAATCCAGGATTCAAGATTCAAGATTCTTGAGGACTCTTTCCAGCAAATCTTGAATCCAGGATTCAAGATTCAAGATTAAAGATTTGCCCCAAAGAGTCCCCAGAAATCTTGAATCTTGAATCTTGAATCCGGATTCAAGATTTGCCCCAAAGAGTCCCCAGAAATCTTGAATCTTGAATCCTGGATTCAAGATTTGCTGGAAAGAGTCCTCAGGAATCTTGAATCTTGAATCCGGATTCAAGATTTGCCCCAAAGAGTCCCCAGAAATCTTGAATCTTGAATCTTGAATCCGGATTCAAGATTTGCCCCACAGAGTCCCCAGAAATCTTGAATCTTGAATCTTGAATCCGGATTCAAGATTTGCCCCAAAGAGTCCCCAGAAATCTTGAATCTTGAATCCGGATTCAAGATTTGCTCCAAAGAGTCCCCAGAAATCTTGAATCTTGAATCTTGAATCCAGGGGGTGGATTCAAGATTTGCTCCAAAGAGTCCCCAGAAATCTTGAATCTTGAATCTTGAATCCTGCCGAAAGAATGCATTCTGAATGCATTCTTTGCAAGATTCAAGATCCAAGATCCAAGATTCCCACAAGGGTTGGATTCAAGGCTTGAATCCTCTATGTATATATATATATGTATATATACACTATATAACATCCCCCAAATCCCGGAATCCAAAATTACATACCAAAAATAGCAAATTTTACTGTAAATACCAGTACTTTTGTGAAATTGGTAGGTCTTGAGGGGGGGTACCATATATATACACATACACACATACCTAGACCCTCCAAATACACCCCAAAAACGGGAAAAGGACTAAGATTAAAGGGTAAACCACACTTTTTATGGGTACAAACAGAGGGTCTAGGTACACACACACATGTACATGTATATATTTATAATCTACCCCGCCCACATAGAATATGGAATTGAAATTTTGGTTTCCCAGGGCATCCCCATAATTGAACTTGAAACAGGATACTTAGAATACAGTTGACGTCAAAAAACCTATACTTAGAATATCGTTGGGCCATATAAATTCTTTCACTTTTCCAGACGAATTCGTCATTTTTCCATAGAAATTCTTCACTTTTCTTTATAAATCCTTCACGTTTCCATACAAATTCTTCACTTTTCCATATTTTTGCCACACAAATTCTTTCACTTGTTCAGTCAAATTCATCATTTTTCCATATATATATATATCTTAATAAATCCTTCACATTTCTATACAAATTCTTCACTTTTCCATATGTTTTCCATATAAATTCTTTCATGTTTCCAGACAAATTCATTATTTTTCCATATAAATTCTTCACTGTCCTATAACAATTCTGCACGTTTCCAGCGAAAATAGTTAACCATCTTTTTAGGAACACCAACTAATTCCATTAGTTTTCATTGTAAACTAGTTTTTTTCATAGTTCTACGACGCCGGTCGTGGGGGGTACCCCTCGGTGAGCTTGAAAAACTCATGTTTTTTTGCAATATGAAAAGAAATTGATCATTTCGGGCGACCCGTTTTTTTGTTGAAACGTTCCAGTTTAGGAACTTCAGACATCCAGGATTGCTGCTCCCCAAAGGGAATTACGTATATAATAATTATACATGAAGGGGACCCTATTCCTTGCAGAACTACATACATAGAATATAGGTCCCCAGTGAAAATATTCATCAATTTTTAAAGGAATGCCACCTAAGTCCATAGGTTTTCATTGCAAAATATTTTTTTTTCATAGTTCTCCGACACCGGTCGTGGGGGGTACCCTTCGGTGAGCCTGAAAAACTCATTTTGTTTAATACAATATGAAAAGAAATTGATCATTTCGGGGGACCTTTTTTTCGTTTGTTGAAACGTTCTAGTTACTAGTTCACGGACTTCAGACATCCAGGGTTGCTACTCCCCAAAGGGAATTACGTATTTAATAGTTAATACATGAAGAGGACCCTATTCCTTGCAGAACTACATACATAGAATATAGGTCCCCAGTGAAAATATTCATCAATTTTTTAAGGAATGCCACCTAAGTCCATTGGTTTTCATTGCAAAATAGTTTTTTTTCATAGTTCTCCGACACCGGTCGTGGGGGGTACCCTTCGATGAGCCTGAAAAACTCTTTTTTTTTAATACAATATGAAAAGAAATTGATCATTTCGGGGGACCTGTTTTTTTGTTGAAACGTTCCAGTTTAGGAACTTCAGACATCCAGGGTTGCTACTCCCCAAAGGGAATTACGTATATCATATACACCCTTTTGTATGGAAGAGACCAAATTCCTTTCAGAACTACATACATAGAATATAGGTCCCCAGTGAAAATATTCATTCATTTTATTGGTTTTCATTGCAAAAATATGCTTTCTTGTCATAGTTCCCCGACACCGGTCGTGGGGGATACCCTTCGGTGAGCTTGAAAAACTAATTTTTTTTATACAATATGAACAGAAATTAAACATTTCGGAGGACCTGTTTCTTGTTGAAACGTTCTAGTTTAGGAACTTCAGACATCCAGGGGTGCTACTCCCCAAAGGGAATTACGTATATGATATATATTGATATATAATCCTTATACTTTTACATGGAAGAGACCCAATTCCTTGCAGAACTACATACATAGAATATAGGTTCCCAATGAAAATAGTTAACCGTTAACCATTCTTTTGGGAACACCAACTAATTCCAGTAGTTTTCATTGCAAACTATTTTTTCTCCATAGTTCTCCGACACCGTTCGTGGGGGGTACCCTTCGGTGAGCTTGAAAAACTCATTTGTCTAATTCAATATAAAAAAAAAGATCATTTCGGGGACCTTTGTTTTGTTGAAACGTTCCAGTTTGGGAACTTCAGATATCCAGGATTGCTGCTACCCAAAGGGAATTACGTATATAATGATTATACATGAAGGACCCTATTGCTTGCAAAACTACATACATAGAATATAGGTCCCCAGTGAAAATATTCATCAATTTTTTAAGGAATGCCACCTAAGTCCATTAGTTTTCATTGCAAAATAGTTTTTTTCATAGTTCTCCGACACCGTTCGTGGGGGGTACCCTTCGGTGAGCTTGAAAAACTCTTTTTTTAATGCAATATGAACAGAACTTGATCATTTCGGGCGACCCGTTTTTTTGTTGAAACGTTCCAGTTTAGGAACTTCAGATATCCAGGATTGTTTTACCCAAAGGGAATTACGTATATAATAATTATACATGAAGGGGACCCTATTTTTTCCAAAACTACATACATAGAATATAGGTCCCCAGTGAAAATATTCATCATTTTTTAAGGAATGCCACCTAATTCCATTGGCTTTCATTGCAAAATAATTTTTTGATAGTTCTCCGACACCGGTCGTGGGGGGTACCCTTCGGTGAGCTTGAAAAACTCATTTTTTTAATACAATATAAAAAGAAATTGATCATTTCGGGGGACCTGTTTTTTTGTTGAAACGTTCTAGTTTACGGACTTCAGACATCCAGGGTTGCTACTCCCCAAAGGGAATTACGTATTTAATAATTATACATGAAGGGGACCCTATTCCTTGCAGAACTACATACATAGACTATAGTTCCCCAGTGAAAATATTCATCAATTTTTGAAGGAATGCCACCTAATTCCATTAGTTTTCATTGCAAAATAGTTCTTTTCTCATAGTTCTCGGACACCGGTCGTAGAGGGTAGGTGTAGAGGGTAGGTACCCTTCGGTGAGCTTGAAAAAAAGTTCACGGACTTCAGACATCCAGGGTTGCTACTCCCCAAAGGGAATTACGTATTTAACAATTAATACATGAAGGGCACCCTATTCCTTGCAGGACTACATACATAGAATATAGGTCCCCAGTGAAAATATTCATCAAATTTTTAAGGAATGCCACCTAAGTCCATTGGTTTTCATTGCAAAATAGTTTTTTTTTCATAGTTCTCCGACACCGGTCGTGGGGGATACCCTTCGATGAGCCTGAAAAACTCATTTTTTTAATCCAATATGAAAAGAAATTGATCATTTCGGGGGACCTGTTTTTTTGTTGAAACGTTCCAGTTTAGGAACTTCAGACATCCAGGATTGCTGCTCCCCAAAGGGAATTATGTATATGATAATTATATGACCTTATACATGGAAAAAATCAGATTCCTTGCAGAACTACATACATAGAAAATAGGTCCCCAGTGAAAATATTCATCCATTTTTTCAGGAACACCACCTAATTCCATTAGTTTTCATTGCAAAATATTTTTTTTCTTTCATAGTTCCTCGACACCGGTCAAGGTGGGTACCTTTAGGTGAGCTTGAACAATTTCAAAAAGGATTTTGATGGTATTTTGGTGGATTTTAGTGGGGTGAAAAAATTGAAACATGACCATTTATGTCCATTTATAATGCAGTATGGGTGATATGTTGATAATTCAAAACAAAATAGTGGGGTGAAAACTTGAAAAATGTTCTTGTATGCTGCAGTACGGATTATATT
Organism: Cladocopium goreaui; assembly: GCA_947184155.2. Lineage (NCBI taxonomy): Eukaryota > Dinophyceae > Suessiales > Symbiodiniaceae > Cladocopium > Cladocopium goreaui. The sequence continues at coordinate 11,974 of CAMXCT020005340.1, read as the reverse complement.
TTGATAATTCAAAGGATTTTGGTGGGGTGAAAATTTGAAACATGTCCATATATGTCTATTTATGCTGCAGTATGGGTGATATGTTGATAATTCAAAGGATTTTAGTGGGATTACAATTTGAAAAATGTCCATTTATGTCCATTTATGCTGCAATATGGGTGATATTTTGATAATTCAAACGAAAATTAGTGGGGTGAAAAATTGAAAAATGTCCATTTATGTCCATTTATGCTGCAGTATGGGTGATATGTTGATAATTCAAATGGGGAGAAAACACATGAGCACGAAATGGGGGTATATTCTAAGTGGAGTTGCGTTCGAGTTCAACTGCATAATTGGAAAAACGCATATTCTATGTGGGCGGGGTACATTATATATATAATAGGTTATATAGGCGATATAAATCACATCTAAGATCCCAAAATTTCCCATTCGATCCCCATGAAAAAAACACGGTTTCAGGCAGCCCAAAACCCTGCCTTGGTGAAGCTGCGCCAAGCCGAGCCTGCGTTGGAAGCATCAAGGTGCCGAGTTTTTTTGGGAAGTTGATGAGCAAGGTCAAGCCTGGACTTACGGTGATTTCATGAGAAAAACGTGCTAATTCAATGGTGATTCAATGGGATTAAATGCTGATTCAATGGTGATTCAATGAGATTTAATGTAGTTAATGGGATTGATAGCTTTTATAGTGAGTTTATGAGATCAACATCTATTCCTGTAATTTCCTGTAAACCGTCAACCCCGGATGAATCACCCCTGGTTGAGTGATAACTCTCCCATGATCAACAGCCCAGGGATGAATAAAAGTCCAGGGTTGACACTAATGACCAGCCAGAGGCATCAACCGTCCTGACTTACGTCAGAACTGGGTTGGGTTCATGTAGGTTCTGTGGCAGCCAGGGTTTCTTATGAGTTAAACCACACCCTTTCCGGGGATCCACCAGTCTTGATGGCAGGCGCCGCGCTCGGGAACTGGAAATGAAGCTGGAGGCACAACTTGATGGGAAAATCTCTCTTGGGGTGTCTAGCATTGGAATAGGAGCAGCAACTGCTGGAGATATCCGAGGATTCATATACCATTCCGAAAAAAGATGCCGAACAGCTGCAATTCTTCACTTTTTTTTAAAAGAATCGGAGATTTTACTCCATTCAATCGGATATTGGGAGTTGCTACTTCCTATAGATATATACATATATATATATACATTCAATGAATGAAGCATTTAGTATATACTGGTTGATGGCTTCAAAAAATCTCCAGGTCCTCAGTTATGGATAGTTATGGCACCTCCAAAGCCCCTCGTTCCAGGATGTGCAAGGCGAGGTGGTGTGCGCCAAACAGCGGAAGGAGTGCTTCCTTCGCGAGGTCTGGGAGAAAATCCGGTTTTCAATGGCAACTTCCCATCAGGAATAGAGGTTTGAATGCACAACCCCCCTATAAGATCTATGGAAATATAAGGGAAAATCGTAGGAACGTATGGAACATCACCACCCCTACAAATCGAGGTTTTAGAGCTGGCGAAATCATCAAACTAAATTTGATGATTTTCCAGCCTAAGCCATGTTTGATTTCCGGAGGCTATTTTTCCAGACTGTTTGTTTGTTCACTTGATTTGTTGAATACATACTGTATCTTTTCTTGGCCTTTTTTTTTCCCACCATCGAAAGCAACTTCTGGTTTTCCCCATGGTTTTGATGGAATGGTACAGTATTTTTCCCTGTTTTTTCCCATTGTTTGTTTGGGTACCTGCGTTGTCCTGGTTAAACCGTGTTAAACCCCAGTGAATAGTGAAAGGTGGGTTCAAAGCTTATGTTTTTGCCATTTTGATGGATACACATGTACGATTGTGTTAGTGTATACGAGAAGAGGTGTAAAGATAAGCAGAACACTCACACACAGACACTCTTAACACATATTCTCATGAGATGCTCCCACCCATGAAAGATATGCAGTTTCTGAAACATGGTGTTCACCCTTGCGCACACTGGTGACACATGTGCCATCATGTGCCAGTGTCACGAAATGGGCGTCATGAGTAGATTCCCATCGTGGGATGGATGACATTGGATGACCATAAGTCATTCATTCCATGAAAAAACTCCCATTATTGCTGATTATAATTATATAATCCCCATCATCCAGATTTTGTTGTTCCCGTTGTTGATGGGTAATTCCTATTTCTATCACATATTTCACTAACCCCCCAAAAGAGAGAATAGGTTCAATTTATCACCATTTTTGGAATCGGATATGGTATTAAATTCTATCGGATATTGGGAGTTTTATAACTATAGTCAAACAATTACTATATCATACCCTCATACAAGCTACTCGTTAGAGACCAACTTGGCTAGCTTATACCAAGGGTTGCTGTATAGCTAACTTATAATATATATATATATATTAGCAAGTTTACGAAGAAAACTTCTAAAGTTCGCTAGATAACTTCCCCCCCATTCATATGTCACACCCCATTCTATGGTCCCAAATCGTGGTTTCATCACCTATTTAACCATGGCTTCTGGGGGGGGTTGGTAGACCCCCATCTATGGATTCAAACGCCCATTTCTATCCAGTTCAAATTTAGAAACGTCAGCCAACTTCGTTAAAGTTACTTGAACTTATAAACTGACTTCTAGAACTTTTAAGCTCACGTGGATAACTTAGATCCCCCTTGTGACTTAGATCGCCTCAGTCATTTATCAGCAAGAACTTAGATAACTTAGATAACTCACGTAGCATCCAGGTGCGCCAGAGTCGCGAGAAGATGCGCGGACTGCGCAAGCGCCATACCGCGCTCTGGGAGAAGGTGGGGAAAAAATGGCTGGGGGGTTAAAAAAGGGAGAGATTTGCTTGGGAAAATGCTGGAAAAATGAAGATTACAGGGATGGGATTTGATGAGAGTTTCTTTGACATATTTTTTGGGAATTGACCGCAAAAGTGTCCTAGAACATATCAAAAACAGGTGTTTTCCATGGTTTTGCCTCCAGTGAGTGGTGTGTTGTATCATTTCAGATTTATTGCTTCCTGTACGCTGACCTCTCTCGCAGGCGCAAGCCTTAGAAAAGCGGCTGCTGCGAAGCCCTATGGTACCAGGTGCTCGTCAGGGTCCCTGGAGAGTCATCCAATCAGCTGGATTTGGATCCAATCTATGGCATCTTTCCAGGTAGTATTTAATGGATGCCATTATGGCATTAAGATGGAATATTTTATGGCATCACCTATTATAATATTCTATGTATTTATGATACTTTTATCACATCGTCTTGATTGCCATCAGTGAAGGATTCCATGATGGACCCTGGACCCTGAAGCTATGCATGGTTGGTATGGACGAAACCACCACACATGGGCGATTCAGCAACGAAAGTGGAGGAATCAAAGCAACGATGCCGAGGAATAATGGACCTTTGCAACTATTGTGAGGTTGTAATGTGGTAAAGCCAAAAAAAAACATCCCCAAAGTCACAATTTTTGTGGATGATATTTTCACCAGCCCCAAGTTTGCTAGATTTATGGCAGAAATGGGGTTTCCCACATGAAACAGGACACATTTATGGTTTCTGATGCACAAGAAGTTATGACCATGTTTGGTAGGGAAAATGGTTCGATTTAAACGATGGGAGTTGGGGGTTTTCCAAGGATTTTCAGGGTTTCCATATACAATCAGATGGTGACAGAAATCCAAGCAGATTGTCCCATGTGCCAGGCCTGGGAGAGGCCTGGGAGAGGGTTGGTGTGGGTCGAATTCTCGATTTTGTTGGGTTTTTCAGGGCACGTTGGTGGATGATTTTTTGAACCGGATTTTGTGGAAGTTGTGAGAGATTCATTGGGTTTTCTGCTGCAATCTTTTTTGTCACGAAGGTGAGTTTTGAACTTCACTGCTAGCCAAGTATTCTCTCAAGAATTGAAGGGTTTTTTTGTGAGCCATGTAGCTGTTGGAGGTTGGAGGTTCGTGTTCGATGCCCAATCGGCGGCCTTAGGAGGATGATCCCTGGCGAATGTCAACCACGATAAATGGCGACCCCTTAAATATGATAGGACACCAAAATCTAGTGATAGAATTGTATGCAGCTTATGCAGTCTGTAATAGTAATAGATCAATATAGATTTAACCACTATTTAACCATCTTTTTGGAAGTTACTCTAAAGCCATTTGGATCATTTGGAACTGAACCTGGACCTCGAAGGGACTTCCAGTCGTCACAGGTCTTGCAGCCGACGAAGGCCGCGCGCTTTCACGGCGCCTGATGGTAGCTGTTGGTTGTAGATATGGTGGGAATACCATGGGCATATAGTAGGGATATACTGGAATATGATATATAGCCAGAAATATTCTGCATTACAGTATATATAGTTTTGGCACCTCAAAATGATGGGAAAACCCATGGAAAACCCTTTTCATCCACTGGTTTGTCATCATTTTCATAGAAAGATGGCCGGCCGTTAGATGCCATAACTGGGTTTTTTGTATACTCCATGTCCAGACACACTTGGTATCCCCCAGTTATCGCGAGTGCAGAGCTCATGTCAGATGTCAACCGCGGTCCCAACTCTGATGGAGTTCCAACTTGGATGTGCTGAGTCGATCTAGAAGATTTGGCTTACCCTCTGGTTATGACTAACATAGCCATGGGATTTCGATGGCCCATAGAAATAGATGGTTTACCGCACTTAATAGCATGGTGGATCTTTCCATTCTGGAAAATGGATGAACATACCCTCTGGTAAACTAACATAGCTATTGAAAATGGCCATCTATAGTGGATTTACCCATTAAAAATGGTGATTTTCCATAGCTATGTTAGTTTACCAGAGGGTACTTGTTGGGGGTTGGATCGCAAATCCTTCAGAATTTTCGATCTGCATGTTAATCTGACATGAGTTGCCATTGGAGGAGCATTACCCTGTCAGACTGCTGCGCGTCCATGCTGGCCGAAACTGCCTGGTTCAATGCCAGTAGATACGCCAGCACCTTATACTGATGTTGGAGCCACTCAACCAGCAACTGGCGGCGAAGTCAGAAAATTCTCAGAGCGTAGTCTTTAGGTCCTGAGTATATACCACTTCAGCGAAGAAACCCCATCTTGATAGCTTCCATAATGAAGATTCTTCATTCTGAAAGGAAAACCAGAAAAACTCGGGGCCCTCTGAAGCTTTTGGAACTTCAAGAATTACTGCACGTCCACAGTTGAATTTACCCAGTAAAATCCTAACCCGTCAAAAATCTTCGCATCCCAGATCCCAACATGAATCCTAGACAGGTCGCTTAATCGTGTTCTCGGACCCTCAGCTTCCAAATAAAGTATTTATTGTTCTTTTTTTTTTAAACCAACTTAAGACATGTTTTTATCTGGTTCACTAGTGGTTTTCATCCCATCTAAAATCAATGTTCATCCACTTTGCAGTTACTTCTATACGTAGCGTTTTATAGCCCGTATAGCTCCATCTGTTTGATAGTGTGATTGCAATTGTTGTGCGGGTTGCAGCGTATTTCATCAGTGACCATGTCCTATGATAGCACCATTTTAATCAGTATTTCGCAGTTTCATTCCGATTTTTTTTGGGTACATCCATTAAAATAGCCTCCTTTAAAAAGATCAAACAGCTTCGATTCTCAGGTGTTAAATCAGATTTTACTTGGCATCGTGGAGGGTCGCTATATCCCGAACACCCGCATGTTTCATCAGCAGATTCTTCATCCATTCCCCCGCCATGGCCACAGACGCCATGGACACCACGGGGGCAACGGACGCGCCGCCTCGGCGCCTGTGGCGCGCCTCCGCGCTGCGGCGCCGGACGAAGGTGTGTCACCGGGCCGCCCGCTGCAGAGGGGCCCGAGACGCCGCAGTGCACGCCGCCGGCAACGCCCGTGGAGGGCGAACCCCCCAAAAAGGCTCCGAAGGTGCCAGGTATGGGGGCAGGTATGGGCACCAAAATGGGGGTTTTAAGCCACAAAAATGGAGATTTGAATTGTGATTGCTGATACTTCATCAACAGCTTGATTTTGGCGGAGAATTAGGGGAAACGGCGTTCTAGTTTACACTGAAATCTGCAATGAAATATAAATGGAAAGCTTGGACATCGGAAATTTTGACACATATCATATCCTGAAATAGCATATGTTGTATCATAGTTGTATCTCTTTCTTTGGGGCGTTTCTATCCTGGACAATTCTCCATTTTGAAATGAAGAATGAGTAATGTGGGCAACCCAATGCCATAAACCATCACAAACCTATCAAACTTGAGGATGGTTTTGTAATCCCAGCCATCAAGCCACAGTGATGACTTGGGATGGTAAAAATCGCAGGTGAATCCCACGTCATCGCCATTACCACCTGCCGGCCTTGCAGGTGTATGTGCCGCCCCCCACCCCCTGGCAAAGCGAGGCTCAAAAGGCTGGGGGCGGCTGGGGGCTGATGGAGAAGTGGTCAACAGCAGAATCTAAGATTACTCGCAAGAACTGAGTTTAACATTCTAAAGTGAAGCACTTCCAGAAAATCGCGAAAGTTGGTATATTCTGAGAACACCCAGAGGATAGATCTTTTCCCAATCGGAAAGATCCACATGACTTGGGTCGGGGACAGTTCTTCATGTGGCAAGGGTCCACCAGACTTGGTGATTTCTAGATGAACTCAGCTGACATGCTCTGAATGTGTTGAGAAGCTGCCCTACCCAGTGGATTTGACATGGAATATATTTACCATGATCCATTTTGAAGATGACTCACCTCGTGCTTAGATTTACCATAGCCAGGCTTTCTCACTAAACAAGACGATCAATAGAAACGGCTGCTGGCTTGGGCCCCCGGCTGGTCTCGTAGAATCGTTAGGGCTAGTTGGTGAAAACGTCAGTTGGGGTTTGGTGAAGACATGTCTTAAGACCAGATTGGAGGTATGAACATCTGTAACTACTTCTTCCTACTTCGCGGTTTTCCTTCAAACAAACAACCACCAACCGCTACTGTATATTTTGAAATTCGCCTGTGCAGCCAAAGCCATGTAAGTACTTGGCTCATTTTTCCAGCAGTTCCCAAGCAGTTCCTGTAGCCCTAGCAATCCCACCAGGAATTGCGGGAAAAGAATGTGATTTCAGCCTGTTCTCGTGCGAAACCGGTGGTGAAGAAACTCTTTGATGTGTCTTGGCGCCCGTAAGTTTCGTTAGCGATGGCTGTTGCTGTTTGATGGTTCCATGCTGTTCCATGAGCCAGTTCGGTGTCAACATGGCAAGCTAGGAAATTCCTGAAATGGAGGGTTTGATGGGAACATCCATGAAGATCATCTATTCATGATGGATTTTCCCGCCACAACCTTGAGGTTTTTCTCCATCCCCAAAAACGAAAGATGTTTCCCTGAGTTCCAAGCAATGTTCCAGCCACAACGTTGGAGGAAGTGAGCCAGCTTCAATGTACCCAGCAAAACAAGGCAAACATGAGCCACGTTCTGGGATGACTTGTGGCTGAAGATATTTTAGCTGATGCTCCAGAAGTCCCATGCCATTACCATGACATCCATGACCTAAATATTCTGAAACCAATCAACCAATTCGCTGAAATCAGGAATCAGAATAGCGTTCTTAAGAAGGGTACCTGGTTGGTGGTTTCGAACCTTTTTCTATTGGGATTTCATCATCCCAACTGACTAACTCATATTTTCAGATTCAGAAGGGTAGTTATACCACCAACCAGGTTCTTAAGAAGGCTTAAACAAACTTTGTTGATTTTAACTGATGCTTTTACCCTCTGGTAAACTAACATAGCTATGGAAAATGGCCCATTTATAGATGGTTTACCTGGGTTTACCTATTAAAAATGGTGATTTTCCATGGCTATGTTAAATAATCAGATGGTAAATGTGACGAAACCAGCGTTCGCAGCTTCCCAGGTGGCCAACACCCAAAACCGCTCGACCTCGGAACTGGATACGTCGCAAGTGACGCTGCTGAGCTGCTACTACGTGCAGCAGTACTACCACCCCAACCATGAAGTGATCATTGGAGAGAGGCCATGGGTCATGACTGATGTCCCCATGGTTAGAACATCACCCAAGCATGAATGGTATATGGTCTATGATGGTCTATAATTTATGGCTACTTTTTTAGGTGATGTCCCATTTTTTCCCAAAATGGGACAGTTACCAACCCCTGAGAGGGACAGCTATGACGTGGTCGCCCTGGGCTGTATCTTTGTAGCCTGCAAGGCGTGGAAAGGCTGAAAAGGGAGGAGGAAATGAGATGGATGTGTTTTATGGGCAGTTTGAGAGAGGAAACACTGTGATGAAAACCACGAAAAGGTGTTCTATTCAAAGGGAACATCATCCAGTTTCTCTGATTCTGAGATCATTTTCAGTGTGGTAGAACTCAAGAAATGGGGCCCTGGCAGTACAATCTTTAAAGCTTTTGGTATCCGCATATTTTTCAACTCATCTCTAGCAATTTCTAGTTTGGAAAAGCACGGGCGTAGGTTCTTTGGATCTAGCAGGATCTATTGTATGCAGCATCTGAAGATGTTGAGACTGATCCTGTCTTTGAAGATGACGATCATGGGAATAGTGATGAACATTACTGGTTGGTGGTTTGGAACCATGGAATTTTATGACTTTCCATATATTGGGAATTTCATCATCCCAACTGACTAACTCCATGATTTTTCAGAGGGGTAGGTTGAAACCACCAACCAGATAAGTAACTAAGTATGATCATCAATGGGATTTTGCACCATATTAAACCATACAATCACCATATTTTTCGGATAGGTCAACCACCAACCATCATCGTTAACCATATTATTTAAGGGCTGCCGCCCCTGCCGCCGACCCCGGAAAAGAGAAAGCTGGCTTCATTCGAGTGTTCTGTGAGTTGTCAGCCTGGATGCTTTATATATACATTATATATATATATGCATCAAATAGTATATACTTGTGTGTTGAATTGAAATTTTGCTAGTCCCTATCCCTGCCATGAAGCTCAAGCATCCATCCTTTTGCTTTCCGTTTTTCGGGGGTGGTGTGTCCTCCTCCCCGTGCGCGAGACATAGTCTTCGCACGGGAAAGGCACATCAGTGAATCATAAAGAGTTGTTTGAAAGCAAAAGAATGGATGCTGACTGGCGATGGAGCATGTATCGCGTTTGTCTGTCGTGTGATGCAAAAAAGCAATGTTTTTTATGCCAGACAAAGCAGACGAAAGAATACTTTAGCCATGTAGCTTGGCAAACGCGGGATCCCAAACGTCGATTGTGTTTGCAATGCCAGACCAAGACCCGCGGCTCTTGGAAATGCGCGGTCTGCCACCAGCGGCGGTCGCGGCACCACTTTTCGAACTTTATTTCCAGGCGGCCCCCTGGCGAAAATGGAACGCAGATATGCGACGCATGCCATGCTGCGAAATTGCAGCATGCAGTCCGTAAGCGCGCTGCTGCTTTCAGTGCAGCTCGCCTAGAGCCCCTCCGGAAAAGAATTCGCCGCAGGCACATTATCCAGGAGACATGGGAAGCAATCGCTGCAAACAAGAAAGCACGCACACATGATCATTCGACAGATCCCGTGGAAATGCGCTCTGCTGACATGGCGTCGGCCGGCCTCTTGCAGGCAAGCAGTAGGGAAAAAACAGTTGCCGCGGCGCTGACGTGCGAAGAGAAAACTACAAATGAGGTTGCTACCGGTCAAAAAATGGATGCGATCCATTCATCGACCCAGCCGCGTGCTGTAGGGCCCAACACAGCACCGCCACAACTGCACACATACATCTGCCCGTACTGTGCCAAGTCTGTACAAAGCCCTGTGGCAACCGGGCGCGTCGATCACCGCCGCAGTAAGGGCTGCGGCAAACAATTTCGCGTTGCCAATGGCCTGCTCGCAGGCCGCACATACTCGCATGCATGTCCAACATGCGGCACGGTGGTGCACTCAACACTGGCTTCCGGCCAAATTCGGGTAACGCATCGCAATCCCAGCGGCCGGCAGTGTCGCACCAACCAGTGGCGCGTGCAGACCTGATGAAGTTTCCAGCTTAAGGTTGCCACACAGCACGGCAATGCCCCACATTACTGTCTGAACCTACAAGAAAAGTAGCCGTTTTCCAGCTTTCCAAGCTTAGAAACGGCGCCTCCGCCACGCCCAAACAGCAGGGCCCTGAAGGACAGACCGGGCCTGCCGGCAACGGCCCCTACTGCCTAACGTTGCTTTCTGAACCTATAAACAGCAAGGCCCTGAAGGACGGACTGGGCCTGCCAGCAACGGCCCCAGCGGCCTAACGTTGCTTTCCCAAATTACACGAAAAGTAGCCATCTTCTAGCTTTCCAAGCTCAGAAACGGCGCCTCCGCCACGCTCAAACAGCAGGAAAAGCATCAAAATTGCGACCAAAAACTCCCGAATGTAACTTCTGAAACCCATAGAAAAGGATTATTTTTTAGCTACTTTTTCCTCCTGCTGCTGCTGCTCCTCCTCTTGCTACTCCTTCTGTTCAAAGAAACGGCGCCTCCGCCACGCTCAAACAGCAGGGCCCTGAAGGACGGAAAAGGCTCAAAATTGCGACCCAAAACTCCCTAATGCAACTTCTGAAACCCATAGAAAAGGATGATTTTTTAGCTACTTTTTCCTTCTGCTGCTGCTGCTCCTGCTCTTGCTGCTCCTTCTGTTCAAAAGACAGCTCCCGGATGGGAAAACACCATGGCAGTGAAGGACGGAAACGCGTCAAAATTGCGACCAAAAACTCCTTAATTTTCAAGCTCAGATTTCCAAGCTCAGAAACGGCGCCTCCGCCACGCTCAAACAGCAGGGCCCTGAAGGACGGAAAAGCATCAAAATTGCGACCAAAAACTCCCTAATGCTCAAACAGCAGGGCCCTGAAGGACGGAAAAGCATCAAAATTGCGACCAAAAAAGGCATAATGTAACTTCTGAAACCCATAGAAAAGGGTTATTTTTTAGCTACTTTTTCCTTCTGCTGCTGCTGCTCCTGCTCTTGCTGCTCCTTCTGTTCAAAAGATAGCTCCCGGATGGGAATTTCCAAGCTCAGAAACGGCGCCTCCGCCACGCTCAAACAGCAGGGCCCTGAAGGACGGAAAAGCATCAAAATTGCGACCAAAAAGTGCCTAATGTAAATTCTGAAACCCATAGACAAGGATTATTTTTTAGTTACTTTTTCCTTCTGCTGCTGCTGCTCCTGCTCTTGCTGCTCCTTCTGTTCAAAAGACAGCTCCCGGATGGGATTCAAAAGACAGCTCCCGGATGGGAAAACACCATGGCAGTGAAGGACGGAAAAGCGTCAAAATTGCGACCAAAAACTTCCTAATTTCCAAGCTCAGAAACGGCGCCTCCGCCACGCTCAAACAGCAGGGCCCTGAAGGACGGAAAAGCATCAAAATTGCGACCAAAAACTCCCTAATGTAATTTCTGAAACCCATAGAAAAGGATGATACTGCCTAATGTAACTTCTGAAACCCATAGAAAAGGATGATTTTTCAGCTACTTTTTCCTCCTGCTGCTGCTGCTGCTGCTCCTGCTCTTGCTACTCCTTCTGTTCAAAAGACAGCTCCCGGATGGGAATTTTCAAGCTCAGAAACGGCGCCTCCGCCACGCTCAAACAGCAGGGCCCTGAAGGACGGAAAAGCATCAACATTGCGACCAAAAAGTGCCGAATGTAACTTCTGAAACCCATAGAAAAGGATTATTTTTTAGTTATTACTTTTTCCTTCTGCTGCTGCTGCTGCTGCTCCTGCTCTTGCTACTCCTTCTGTTCAAAAGATAGCTCCCGGATGGGAATTTCCAAGCTCAGAAACGGTGCCTCCGCCACGCTCAAACAGCAGGGCCCTGAAGGACGGAAAAGCATCAACATTGCGACCAAAAAGTGCCTAATGTAACTTCTGAAACCCATAGAAAAGGATTGTTTTTTAGTTACTTTTTCCTTCTGCTGCTGCTGCTCCTGCTCTTGCTGCTCCTTCTGTTCAAAAGTTCAAAAGACAGCTCCCGGAT
>CAMXCT020005339.1:0-18205 GCA_947184155.2 Cladocopium goreaui | reverse complement strand
GTTTGTAACCACCCTAAATGTTTTTTGGGCTGTATAGGTCCCCTAAATGCTTCTTAGGTTTGGTTGAAGCCCCCTAAGTGTTTCATGTTGACATGTTTGGTGAGTGGTTGCTGCTGCAGCTTTTTCCACTGCTGCAGCCTTTCTGCTCAAGCAGTTTTTTTAAAGTTTTTTTTCCCCAATTCGCTCTCCCAATACTACCTTTGAGAAAGGGTGGCCTGTGCTTAACCCTTTGCAAAAGGGATGTTGGGAACCCCAGTTCCTCAGGGACTGGACAAACCCTTGGGAGAAGGGGATGGTGACTGGTGGCCTGGGAAAACATTGACCACTAGTTCTCCCAGCTGGATGTGGAAGATGAATTGGAAACACCTTGCAAAAGGTGATGGCAGAAACAAGGCTGGTAAAAAAGTTGGCAAGGGGACCACTTCCACCAAAAGGAAGCTCCAAAGGCTGCACCTGCAGCCACACCAGCCTGGAGAAAACTCTTGGGAAAGAGATGACTCTTGGGAAAGAGATGACTCTTGGGAAGATGACTCATGGGAAAGTGATTACTCTTGGGAAAGAGGTTGGTGGAGAAACTGGAGAAACTCTTGGGAAAGAGGTGAATGGGCAAACTCTTGGGAAAGAGATGATGGGTGGAGGGTGAGGGATGCCTGGGATGAGGAGGAGGAGGAGCAGGAAGGTGGCAGAAAGAGAAGGCCACCAACACCTCCCAAACCAAAGGGAAGGGGAAGGAGCAGGAGCAGCTCCAACAGCTCCAGGGGCAGCAGGGGGAGTGATGTCTCCATGGCATCGTCCTCCAGGAGCAGGGGGCCAAAGGTGAGGAGGGAGTGGAGGAAAAAGGAAGAAGCAAGACTTGCCTGGCATGAAAGCTGCAATGAAAAAAGGGGCTGTGCAGAATCCCTGAAGAAAAGGCAAAGGATGAGGCACCCTTGGAGAAGGGAACAACCACAGGTGGACAAGAACCCTTGGAGAAGGGGCAAGCAGCACCAGCTGCACCTGCAGCATCACCTGCACCAGTAGCACCAGCTGCATCTGCAGAAGCATCTGCAGCACCAGCTGCAGCATCAGGTGCACCAGCAGCACCAGCTGCATCTGCAGAAGCACCTGCAGCACCAGCTGCATCTGCAGAAGCACCTGCAGCACCAGCTGCATCTGCAGCATCAGTCAAAAAAGATCAGGTTGAACAGGCCACACCTTTGAGAAAGGGAAAGGTCATGGTTGATTTCCATTGGACCCTGGAAGTCGATGGGAAGATCACACCTGGAAACAGGTCTGCCATGAAGCTACTCTTGGAAAAGGGGATTGAAGTTGTGGTTTGCTCCTGGTGCTTCACCCACAGGAGAAAAGAAGTGCTTGCCACTCTTGAAAAAGAGGATTGGTTCACCAAGGTGACCTTCATCAGCACTACAGAAAGAAGTGGTGCTGGTGGGAAAGCAGCCCTGTGCAACCAATATGGCTGCACCACCATCTTTGAGGATGGGATGGACATCCTCAAGGAATGCCACCAACAGGGCATTGAGGTCTACTGCATCAGGAGCCCAGGTAAAAGTTACAGCTGGGTTTCTGACCAAGGCCTGCCCCTGTATGGCTCCTTCTCAAAAGCTGTCAGCGCCTTTTTCAAAAAAGCAAAATGGGGTGGCAGCACCACACCTTTGAGAAAGGGCTTGACCAAACAAATACCTTTGAAAAAGGGTATCCACAAACAAAACACCTTTGAGAAAGGGTGCAGCCAAAAGCAAGTACCCTTGGCAAAGGGATGAATCAAACAACAACTTACCTTTGAAAAAGGGTATGTTTCACCTGCATGTTTTTGGCCAAAGATAGCTGCTGCCACTGCCCAAAAACTAAGGTACAGTACAAGTAACTATTAATAAGAAACACATTTGCTTGTAACCCAGTTGTTGCTTCCCAGTATGCAGCGGCAGCAGCTTGGCACAGAAACCTGGAGGCCAAACAGGCCAACCAAAATAAAAATATATATATATATATAAAATAAATTAATTTATGTAAATTGACTATATTTGAAAGTCATATAAATATAAATACAAATAAATTTATTCATTTATTTAAGAAACAAATATACAACAATATATATATTATATATATTATATATATATATATATTATTTATTTTTCTATATATATATATATATATTCACCAAAAAAATGGATTAATATACAGGTATTTGGATATTTCAAAAGACTTAAAACAAACTTTAAACAACAAGTTAGTAAACAAACCAATATATAAAGAACTTTAAAAAAAACCAAAAGAAAAACCTTATCAACAACCAGTTCTTAGAAACAAATGTTTGGTAATTTGGGCACCCTTGCAAAAGGGTTGCACTGCAATTTCAAACCAAGAATTCCCAACTTAAATCAGGACATGAATAGAAAATACAAGTTCTAATTTTCTGATGAAATCTGATGACAGCCATGTTTTCATCAGATTTCATCAGATTTCATCAGAACTGTTTTTTCTTGTCACCACATGCCCATGGAAAAAAAACAATCACATTGAAAATCAAACAAATCCTAAAAAAACATGCGCCCAAAACCAAATTGCATTGCAGCCATTTTGATATCAAAACTCCTTCTGTACAGCCCTTTTGTTTTTGCAGCAATGGGGAAGCCAATGAAGGCTATGAAAAAGGCAATGAAATCAACCTCTGCAAAGGGGAAACAAACCTCTGGGAAGGGGAATCAAACCCTTGCCAAAGGGAAGAACACCTCTGCAAAGGGGAAACCAGCCTCTGCAAAGGGGAAACCTTTGAAAAAAGGTGCAGTCCAGAAAGGAATCTTGAAGAAACACAACTTGCAAAAGTTGGGGCAGCTGTCCCTCCAGGACAAAATCAAACAAATCGCAGAAACCAATGATGATGAACATGAAGCAGCCAAGGAGCTGCAAAAGAGTATGACCACAGCAGAAAAAAGCAGGACTTGGTCCAAACACCAGACCCACCTCAACAAGAATGGCAATGAGGAAGAAAGGGATGCATTCAACAATGCATCTAAAAATGAAAAGGGAGAGCTGACAGCCCTTTTCCTCATGAGAAAGGAAGCTGCCAAGTTCTGCAATGTTAGCAGGTCCATTGGCACCAAGCAAGAGGTGACCATGACAGAAAAATGGTTATCAGAAAAAGAAGCCATTGAAAAACGGGGAGATGATTTGGAAAAGCATTGCTCCAGTGGCAGGGTGCAGTGGAGGCAGTGTGCGACAACTTGGGGGGTCTATGAGTACATGGACACAATGGACTACACAAAAAAAACACAGGAACAGCCAAAAGGATCTGGACCCAAGGCCAGGAGTTCCAGCAGAATGAAGATGAATATGAAAGTTGGGACAACTTCTTGGAAAAGGAGCTGCACTCTCTGATGATGGATCAAACCCCTGGGAAGGGGAAAGGGAAAGGGAAGGTGAGCCCCAAAAAGGGCAAAGGCAGGGGCAAAGGAGATACCAACCCAGAGACACCCAAAGCACTTGAAGACTTGCCACCAGATGAGCAGCAAACTGAGTGCCTCAAGAAGCTCAAGAAAACCAGGGATTTGGTGCAGCAGTGCATGACAAACTATGAAGAAGCACTTGGAAAAGTGAAAGGCATGCAGTACCTAGAAAAGGAAGCACAGCTTTCAAAGCTGGAAACTACACTTGGGAAAGTGAAGAAACAACTTGCAAAAGGTGACAAGGGAAAGGTCAACACCACCAAAGATCTATTGAAAGAAGCTGTGGCCACCATATCAGAAGCCAAAGAGGAAGCCAAGGAGCTTGTCCAGATCAGTATGAAAACCCAGTCCAAGAGTTCCAGAAAGTGAACACATGGCAGAATCCTTGCAAAAGGGGTGCACTTTTGTAAAAGAGGAAATCACCTTTGCAAAAGGGTGGGCACAAAGAAAGTGTTTGTTGTGTGTGAGACTAAGTCGACCTCTGCAATGTATGTGTGAACACATATACACCTTTGAAAAAGGGGGCTGCCTTTGCAAAAGGGGATGGCAAGTGGACACCCCTCACACAGCAACTCTTTCACAAGGGATGGGTAGCATTTTTTAAGTGGCCTGGGCACAAAAGCACCAGGCACAGACCAACCAACCTGTGCAAAATGATTGCTTCTGGCTGCTGGTGCTTCTTGGGGTGGCTGTGTGGTACTTGTTGCTGTTTGTAACTTAATGTGTTTCACCATGCACCTAAGCTGCACTTTTAAACTTTTGTTGCACCCCCCACCCTCTCACCAACCACATGTGTTCATGTCTGCAGCTTTTTGGCTTAAGCCTTGGGTCACAAGCCAACCTTTTCACAAAGGCTTTGCCCACAAGGTGACCTTTGCAAAAGGGGCCAGGCAGCCTTTGCAAAAGGGTGATGCAAGGTGTAAAGAGGCTGAGAGGTGTGGATATTGAAAAAGAGAAACTCAAACCTGGCAAGAAAACCTTTGAGAAAGGGAAAAGCAGCAAACTAGCCACAGCCCTTCTGAGCTTGTGGGCCCATGGCAAGCTTTCAGCAGCCACTTGCAGGTGGTTAGCAGAGCAAGCAATGCTGGATGGCTGCACCCATCCAGAGGTTTGTGATGTAGCAAGGGCAGGGAGCCATGGCCTTTATCCTGGCAATGTGCACAGGGACCTCATGGCCAGGTTTGTCAAGGATGTTTTTGTGCCTGAGGTTATGCAGGTCCCAGTTCAATGCCTCAACCCCAAATCCTTGAAAAAGGAAAAGGAAGAAGCAGCAGTGATCCTTCCACACATGCTCTTCTCCAGCTTGGCAGCACTGCCCAACTTCAATGATTTTTTTCCAACAGCACTGCTGGAACAATTCTGGCAAACTCTTGAAAAAAGAGGGGATCCAGCTTTGGAAGGGCACCCCATGAAGACCAGGAATTGGAAAAAGTTCACCATTCCACTCTTTGTCCATGGGGATGGTGTTCAATATGCCAACAACAATTCTTTAATGGTCTGGTCTTGGGGTGCCTTGATGACATGCTTCAACTCCTTGCAAAGCAAGTTCCTGATCTCCTGCTGGCCAAAGTCAGCAACAACTGAGGAGACATGGAATGATTTGCTGAAGGAGGTCTGCTGGTCATTCAGTGCTCTCCTCAATGGCTTGCACCCATCTCATGATTCTGATGGTGCACCTTTGAAAAAGGGATCGCCCTTCTTTGCAAGCAAAGGGAAACCATTGGCAAATGGATACAAAAGTGTGATTTGGGCAGTGGTGGGCGATGCTGAATTTTTTGCATTGGCCCTTGGCCTGCCCCACTGGGCCAGCAAGAGGCCTTGCCATGAGTGCGATGCATCCTCCAGCACTGCCAATCAGGGAAAGTATTTCAAAAATTTGGAAATGGACACCCAAGCCTTCACAAGGGTGACCCATGCACAGGCATTAGCACATCCCTGCAGCTCAAACCCCTTGTTCAATGCCATCCCAGGGCTGTCAACCAAATTTGTCAGGGGTGATGCACTGCACATATGCTTTGTGCATGGGGTTTACTCACACCTCCTGGGGAGTGTCCTCCACTACATGTGTTGGTTCAACCCTGGAAGACAAAAAAATCCCCCCAGGAGCGGTTAGCAGTGGTGTGGGAAGCCTTGCAAAAGGCATACAAAGAGCTGGACAGCCCAACCAGGTTGAGCAATCTCAGGCTCACCATGTTCACAGACCCCAAGAACCCTCACACCTCATACCCTTCTTTGAGCATTAAGGGTAGTGAGGCAAAACACATGCTTCCAGCATTCTTGGTGGTCTGCAGATCATTGCTGCAAGCTGATGTCTACCAAGAAAGGTGCATGCTGGACTGCATGGAACACTTACAACAAGTGGTGGATCTGTATGGTGATGCAGACATTGTGCTCACCACTGCAGAGTGGGAGAAGGTTTTTACCCTTGGGAAAGGGTTTTTTGACATCTATTCCATGCTGAATGCATGGACTGAAGAGGAAGAGAGACTTCTCTTCCATAAGGTGTACAAGCACCATGCACTTCAGCACATGATTGAGAATTCTCGATGGCTGAACCCTAGGTGCCATTGGTGCTTCAGCAATGAAGATTTTGTGGGCAAAGTCAGCTTGCTCACTTATAGCATCTCTTCTGGGGTAAGTGCCACCAGGCTGTCAGTGAAGGTAGCCCCCAAGTACCAAGTGCTGCTTCACTTGCTCTTAACTAGAGAAGGCTTTGCAGAGACTGCCAAAGAATTCTCCCCAGACCCTTGAGGAAGGGAAGAACAACATATGCAAAAACCTTTGCAAAAAGGTGCAACAGAGTCTGTATAAGTATAACCTTTGGAAAAGGGAATGCGACAAAGCCTGAAGCCTTTGGAAAAGGGGATCCAACCTTTGAAAAAGGGGTTGCAAAAAAATGGAAAAGGAAGGCAACATGGAATAGAAGATGGGAAAGCAGTTTCACCTTTGAAAAAGGGAAGCTGCAAATGGAGAGAATCCTGCCTCCCTTCAAAGCAAGGTGAGGAACTTCAACCCCAAGCTCACAAGCAAAAGAGCTGTGAGAACACAAGGTTAAGGGAAGGGTAACAAAATCAGAGTTCAACCAATTCATTTTTGAATTGATTTGTAAATTGATTTGAATTGATTTATATACTGATTTGTATATTGATTTGCATATTGATTTTTGCCTTCAAAACCTATTAATTTTGGATTGATTTCAAAATCATTTTTTCAATATTTTAGATTGATTTGAATTGATTTTTTCTAAAATCAATAGATTGATTAGGATCAATATTCGATGCTCAGGGTCATCAGAATCGTCATATACTGTCATCTTCCCAATCGTCGCTTGCATTGTCGTGCCCCTGACAGGTAGCCATGACGGAAACCCGCCGTGAGACGGGTGATCCTCCTGCGGGAGGTGGGGATGACCGGCCCGTCACCCCAGACCGCCGGCAAAGCCGGCCGGCGGATGATGATGATGACGACGATGATTCGTCGTCGGCGAAGTCCCGTGAAGGTCCTGATCGGCGGGCAAGGGACAAGATGGATGAGGATCCTCCTAAGCGGCGGGAAGCTAAGGAGCATCCGGCAAAGGAGACCGACCAACGCCGCCACCGCCGCCGCCGCCGGGACGAGCACCGGCGGGATGATCGTCGTGACGACAAAGGAAAGGCCGACGACGACGGTGGGAGATCTCGAACTCCACGCACTGGCGGTCACCATGACAGGCCGCCGGATGAT
This sequence comes from Cladocopium goreaui, assembly GCA_947184155.2. Taxonomy (NCBI): domain Eukaryota; class Dinophyceae; order Suessiales; family Symbiodiniaceae; genus Cladocopium; species Cladocopium goreaui. The sequence continues at coordinate 11,039 of CAMXCT020005339.1, read as the reverse complement.
GTGCAGCAGTGCGCGGTCTGCCTCCAAACCGTCGGTGGCGGCGAAGTGGGAATGGCTGCCCACGTAGCCAACTCCAAGTACCACCTCGTGGCCTATTACTGGTCTCACGGAAGGGGCAGTGGGAGCAAGCCCTTGCGAGGGCGAACAAAGAGGAACCTCCAGAGCCCCCTCGCGCCGCTCAGAGCACTCCGCACCTCGCGCTGCAGCCGAACCTGTACGTCTGCGGGAAAAGGTGCCCAGGCCGCCAAGCGTGCCGCCCCCCGCCCAGGAGAAATCCCGTCGTGGCCGGCCAGTTGCAGCGCCTGAGGACAACAAGCGGCGACACAAGGCTTCCAACGCCAACCCAAGTGGCGGTTCTCGCGGCGCTGAGAAAAAGAAGCCGGATGTAAAGAAAGAAAAACAGTCTTCGTCGTCGTCGGAGTTTGAAGATGTGACGGCGGAAGAAGATTCGTCGCCCTCCTCTGACCAAAAAAAGGAAGCGACGAAGAAGACGGACAGCAAGAAAAAGGAGAAGAAGACTGAGAAAAAAAGGAGTCCGTCGAGAAGCCTACGGGCTCGTCGCTCGCTAGGAGCGTAGCTAGCCTGATGGAAGCTCAGGCTGCCGTCATGAGGTCTTTGCAAGACCACTAGATTCCGGCCCGGAGCGGGACACTGACAGAAGCACAGAAGGCTGTGGGGAAAAAAGATGCGGCAAAGCCCCGTTTGCCCTGTTGATTAGGACTAGGATTAATTTAATGGCTAATTTTGGGAAATCGAAATTGCGTACTGAATTGTAAATGTATATATTACTAAATATACCTAATCTGGTACGATGCATTGCACCGCATTCTTATAGCTGCTTGATGTCAATGAAATTGACTTCCTCACTTGAAGACGTCGTCGTGAGAACTGCTGTGCCCGTATTTTTTCTGGTTCAAGGTGACTGGGGCCGATTCGTGGTCGTAGTAGGTGTGGCTCTGTGTTTCCCTGCAATGACTGCCTTGAAAAATGTGTCAAGCTGGCGTTTAAATGGTGCCGAAAAGGCAGAGCTGGCCCAGCGCGTCGCCGCCGGAGAAGATGAGGCGACGGTGAAGCGAGAATTGCAAACGAAGAAGGCTCAGGCCAACGAAGACCGAGAGGCAGCTGCCAACGCCGTCGCTGCCAAAGCCCAACGGCAGACGCAGCAAGCTGCTAAGGCTAAGGCCAAAGCAGGCGTCCGAGGCGCTGCCAAGGCAGCAGCTCCAGCACCTCCGGGTGCCCAGCCTGCACTGGATGATGCCGCTCTGAACGATGCCGCAAACCGCAGCTACTACCTGCAGGTGCAGGAGGACATCGCCAGTGTCTTGGGAGAGTTCGGTGAGGAGTTTCGCGCGCAACTCCAAGTTGCCGTGTCCAAATCCGATGTGGACACAGAGCAGCCCTCCAACTTGCAGATGGTTTCTCCTGAAGAAATGGTCCACCCATGCTTTGCGGGCTGTGCAAAGGCGATCCAGATCCTTGGTCATTGCATTTATCTTGCATTTTTCCTTTTTCATCATACAATAATAACTTAAATGTTTCAATACCACTGGGGAAAAATATCACAATAAATGCTTGATTCGTCACAGCTGAGGACCAAAGAGATTTTGACGGATGCTGAGTGGGACGCCAAAAAGCAAACGTGGCGAGCAGTTTTGCTTAGTTTGCCTGCGCGCTTCACTGAGATGACTTCCCAAGAGATCTGGCGAAACGCCTTTAACAGGCGCCAGGCTGTGCTTCAAGAGCACGAATCGCTCAGCAGAACAGCTCTGCAAGCTGCCTGTGAGCTGTCTCACCTCAAGTGCTTGGTGGAAGCACAGCACGCGAATCGCGGAAAGCTGTCCGCCCAAGCCTTGTCCACTGAGCTCTTGAAGCTTGGCCTTCAGCAGGTCACATCGGGTTCAGGGACAAAGGACGAAGATGACCAGGAGACAGGCAGCTTGAGTGCCACATTTGCGGCCCAGGCACTGAACGTGCACAAGAATGTCGTCAGCCAGCCGAGGCTTGATGGGCCTAGAGGCGCGGTATGGGAGCAGATCCCCATTCCACCAAATGACGAAACTGCACGTCCTGGCTGCCAAGCCATCGTCGGTCAAAAGCCGCGAATGGATACTGGAATGCCTGCACGACCAAGTGGTCCACCAAATGATAAAACCAGGAGATGTGACAAAGGGAACGCTCACTGGTGATCGCACCCACGCTGGATTCGTGGCAGTTTTCGAATGCAAGCAGAAAGCGCCTTGGATAGTTCCCGAGAGCGTCTGAGCGCAGGGTTCTTCCAATAGTGGGGGTCTGTAAAACATCTTCTCATCTTCACATCTTTTCATCTTCACATCTTCTCATCTTCACATCCTCTCATCTTCACATCTTCTCATCTTCACATCTTCTCATCTTCACATCCTCTCATCTTCACATCCTCTCATCTTCTCATCTTCACATCTTCTCATCTTCACATCTTCTCATCTTCACATCTTCACATCTTCTCATCTTCACATCTTCTCATCTTCACATCTTCTCATCTTCACATCTTCTCATCTTCACATCTTCACATCTTCTCATCTTCACATCTTCTCATCCTCCCATCTTCTCCTCATCTTCTCATCTTCGCATCTTCTCGCATCTTCTCACATCTTCACACATCTTCTCATCTTCACATCTTCTCATCTTCACACCTTCACATTCTTCACATCTTCTCATCTTCACATCTTTCTTCACATCTTCTCATCCTCCCATCTTCTCCTCATCTTCTCATCTTCACATCTTCTCAGATCTTCTCACATCTTCTCACATCTTCTCATCTTCACATCCTCACATCTTCACATCTTCTCCTCTTGCCCTCTTGCCCTCTTGCTCTCTCCTTCTTTTCTGTTTTTCTTTTGAAGGCGGGGGCAGGGGCAGTGCAAACGAGACGGCACGAAACGCAACCCTTTCGCACGAAATGAAGGTCGATCGGCAAAAACTGAGGTAAAATTGCGATTTTACTTGTCCTGGAGCAACCATTTCGCACGAAATGAGGGTCGATCGGCAAAAACTGAGGTAAAATTACGATTTTATTTGGGAGGGCCATTTATTTAGGGATTTTTTTTTTTTAGTTTAGGGAAATTTTTTGGGATTTCTTCCTGCTTACTCTATTGCCTCCTGCAGTGCTTCTCTGCTTCTTTGCTTCTATTCCTTTTTTTGTTTTTTTTGCTTTTCTTTGCTTTTTTGCTTTTTTGCTTCCCTTGCTTTTCTTTGCTTTTTTGCTTTTTTGCTTTTCTCGCTTTTCTGCTTTTCTTTGCTTTTTTGCTTTTCTTGCTTTTTTGCTTTTCTTGCTTTTCTTTGCTTTTTTGCTTTTTTGCTTTCCTTGCTTTTCTTTGCTTTTTTGCTTTTCTCGCTTTTCTGCTTTTCTTTGCTTTTTTGCTTTTCTTGCTTTTCTTTGCTTTTTTGCTTTTTTGCTTTTCTTTGCTTTTTTGCTTTTCCATGAGGTGTGGAGCAACATCTTCTATCCATCTATATCCATCTATATCTATCTATATCTACGTATCTATATCTATCTATGTCTATCTATATCTGTATCTATATCTACATCTATGGCTGTATCTATATATCTATATACCTATATATATATATCATATATCTATATAATTATCTATATATCTATATATCTATATATATATATATATCTATATATATATAAATATCTCTATATATATATATATATATCTATATATCTACATATATCTCTATATATCTCTATATATATCTATATATTTCTATATATCTCTATATGTATCTATATCTAGATATCTATATACATATCTATCTATCTATCTATCTATCTATCTATCTATCTATCTATCTATCTATCTATCTATCTATCTATCTATCTATCTATCTATCTATCTATCTATCTATCTATCTATCTATCTATCTATCTATCTATCTATCTATCTAATCATCTATCTATCTATCTATCTATCTATCTATCTATCTATCTATCTATCTATCTATCTATCTATACATATCTATCTATATATCTATATATCTATATCTCTCTCTATATATATACTATATATCTATATATATCTATATATATATATCTCTATATATCTATATCTCTCTCTCTCTCTCTATATATATATATATATTTATATACCACCATATATCTATATATCTGTATATATCTATCTATATTTCTATATGTATATATACATATATCTTTATATCTATATATTTTTAAATAAATATATATATATATATATCTATTTATCTATATATCTATATCTATATATATATATATATCTGTATATATATATATATCTACCTAAAAGGTTTGCATTATCATGCGGATGATATTCAAACCCCAAGCCAACCCTGAACCAAACCTTATATAAATAGATCTTAAACCAACTCTATGATAACATCAAATGAAACTATTGTGCATCGTTGTGCCTTAACCTACATTCCACATGTTTCCAAGGTGCATGTCGTGTAGTATATACACCTTGAGTATCACATTCAACCTAGCACCTTGCATGTGAAAATAGGTGTTTCCAATCTGCTTTGGGGGGGAGGCGCTGCGCCGTCCCCCCCAATCCCCCCCTCCCGCTTTTTTTTATTTAAATTCAAGCTTGCACACATTTCAATACACTACTTTGGTTAGAATATATATATATATACATTGTATATATATATTGTATATATATATATATTGTATATATATATATATATATTGTATATATATATATTGTATATATATATATATATTGTATATATATATATATATTGTATATATATATATATTGTATATATATATATTGTATATATATATATATTGTATATATATATATATTGTATATATATATAACAACACTAACAACACTAACAACACTAACACTAGCAACACTAACAACACTAACAACACTAACAACACTAACGGTAACAACAACAACAACAACAACAACACCAACAACAACAACAACAACAACAACACCAACACCAACAACAGTAACAGTAACAACAAACAACTGTTGGAATGTCAGCCTTCAGCTCCAAAATCCTGCAAGTACTGTGAGGAATGTAGCTGTAAAATGTTGCACATACGGTGGAAATGCAGATTCCAGCTCAAAAATGCTGCAAAGAGCATGGAAAATGGACAGAACATGCTGCAAACTGTTGCAAATACCGTGGAGAATACAATGGAAAATGAGAGGTTCGAACTCAAAACCGTTGCACATACCGTGGAAATGGCAGTTTCCAGCTCCAAAATGCTGCAAATAGCATGGAGAATGGTGAGAACCGGAAATCCAAAAAAAAATCCCCAAACTAAAAAAAAAAAAATCCCCAAACAATTTCCTACCCTTTTACTTGTCCCGGAGCAACCCTTTCGCACGAAATGAGGGTCGATCGGCAAAAACTGAGGTAAAATTGCGATTTTACTTGTCCTGGAGCAACCCTTTCGCACGAAATGAGGGTCGATCGGCAAAAACTGACGTAAAATTGCGATTTATCGTGTCCTGGAGCAACCCTTTCGCGCGAAATGAGGGTCGATCGGCAAAAACTGAAGTAAAATTGCGATTTGACTTGTCCCGGAGCAACCGTTTCGCACGAAATGAGGGTCGATCGGCAAAAACTGAGGTAAAATTGCGATTTTACTTGTCCCGGAGCAACCCTTTCGCACGAAATGAGGGTCGATCGGCAAAAACTGAGGTAAAATTGCGATTTTTCGTGTGCTGGAGCAACCTTTTCGCACGAAATGAAGGTCGATCGCCAAAAACTGAGGTAAAATTGCGATTTTGCTTGTCCTGGAGCTACCCTTTCGCACGAAATGAGGGTCGATCGGCAAAAACTGAGGTAAAATTGCGATTTTACTTGTCCTGGAGCAACCTTTTCGCGCGAAATGAAGGTCGATCGGCAAAAACTGAGGTAAAATTGCGATTTTACTTGTCCTGGAGCAACCTTTTCGCACGAAATGAGGGTCGATCGGCAAAAACTGACCCTGTCCATCGGATATTGATCCTAATCAATATAGTCATCCATTTTTCTGTTGATATTGAATATTGATTTTGGTATTGATATTTTCAATATTTCCCTTATTGATTTTAAAATCAATATTTTTATCTATTTTGTGTTGATTTTTTTGGGGACCCTTATTGATTTTCATATTGATTTTCATATTGATTTTCATATTGATTTTCCTGTTGATTTTCCTGTTGATTTTTGATGTTTTTTTCCTCTTTTTTCCCCTTTGGCCACCTGCTTTTTTTTGGCATGTGAACTTGAACCCATGTTTATGATGCATGGACATGCACTGATCTTTCCAGCTCAAACTAGTTGTTACTTCTTTGTGGGCCCTTAGCAAAAGGTAGCTGTTTCAGCTACCCTTGGCAAAAGGGGGGAGCAGCCTTGGCAAAAGGTATAGATTCCTTGACCAAAGGATGTCCAAAGGTCCGGCAAGACACTTTGCCAAACCCATGGTGGACCAAGGTGTCTTGTACAAATGCCTGAGCTGCCATGAAGATTTGATACAGGACCTTGGCACCTATGAGCTGGTGTCCAGGAACCAAGCCACTGACCCAGGTGGCTTGATGGAAATCATTGCCTTGTTGGAGTCCTTGGTCAAGGTCTCTGCCACCTTCGAAGTGCATTCAGGTCCACTCAGGACCTGTTTGCTGACCTTGGCCAAGGACAAGCCAAGCTTAAACACTTCAAAATTCAATGGGCAGGTCTGGGCCAACATCAAGACCGAAAGGCTTGTGGTGGTCATGGCTCACTGCAGAAGGCTAAAAAATGATGCTGAGATGAGGAAAGCTGCTGCCAAGCTTAAATCTGTAGACTACCAAAGGCTGCAGAATCTGGTTGACAAAATCAGAGACAAAGATGAGCAGGAAGAGCCTGAAAGAATGAGGGATGACATGTCCCTGGACTCAGAGGGATACCCCAATGAACTGAAAACACCACCAGCCAAAAAAACCTTGACAAAAGGTAAGAGGTCTGCTGAAGAATTGGAAGATGAAGAGCACTTGCCAAAAGTGAACACTTCCTTCTTCAGGAAAAAGATAGGGTCCAGGGCAGCCAAATCCTCCAAGGCCTGGGGCCAAGAAGATGAGGATGAAGGCTTGGCAAAAGCCATTGGCTTGCCAAAGGCCTTGCCAAAAGGACAAGCAAAGAAGAGGCCAGCAGCAACTCTGAAGAAACCCTTGACAAAAGGGACTGCAAAAATGAGGAAACCAGCTGCATCCTGCAGCTCAGGAAAGTCACCTGCAGGGGTGCAGGCAGAAGTGAAGCCCAAAGGCCAAAAGTGGCATAAGTTGAAGGTGACATATGCAAAGAAACCTGAAAGGGCATACATCACTGCACAGTCTGCACCCAAGGAAAAATTCAGGCTCCTGGTGGAGGTATCAAAAAAAAGAACCATCCAGTACCAAAGGGTAATTGAAACCATCCACCAGGAAGCTGAAAAGAAATGCCTTGACAAGCTGCAGTGCAGGGAGCTCAGAGAAAGCCTCTGCTGAGCAGCATGGCATGCCTTGACAAAAGGCTGAATGCTGTGCACTGGCTGTGCACAATGAAGCAAAGCTCCTTGGCAAAAGGTATAGCTTTCCTTGGCAAAAGGAATGGTTTTTAATGTTCCTTGGCAAAAGGAACTACTTTTCCTTGACAAAAGGATTGTTTAATGCCTACCCAAAAAAGGGTCTGGCTTGCTGCACTGCCCTTCCTCAAGGGTGTCAAAAAGAGCTGGCAGCTTGGGTGGGGGGATGTGTTTAGGTGTTGTACTTGTCTAGGTAATGGAAACAATGTTGGTGTTTTGTTTGTTTTTGTACCACCTGTATCTGTTGGTTGTAGTGGTAGTAGTAGGCTTGCAGCTAAGTAGCTAGTAGGTGTTAGTTGCAGCATCAGCTGCAGTAGGGGTATAGTGTAGTATAGCTGTAGCAAATGCACCCTCAACTATTTATAAGGGGTACTTTGAATTGGGTTCCTGATAGCATTTCTAACCTGATGTGTCCCACCCCAGACTTTTGGCTCAAAAGCTAGAGAGTTTTTTTTTTCGCGCTTTTTTTTTTGGACCAGTGGACCCTTAGGTGGTCTGGAACAACTTGAACCAACTTCTCTTGACAAAAGGGATTGGAACTGACAAAAAAAAAACTTTACCTTGCCAAAAGGTGAGCAGCCTGGACCTTGACAAAAGGTTGTCCCAATGCAGTGGGATGATGATGATTGGGAATGGGGGGATGGTGGGTGGAACAACAAGTGGAGGCCAACTGGCAGTGGCACCACCTCCCATGCCAGAAGGGCAAGGATCCAGGCAGCTGCCCAAGAAACAGGCTAGCTGCCCTGGGGGACAGTGCTGCTTTGGCTGACAAAGCCAAGAAGGAAGCACAGAAAGCTGCTTCTATGAAGAAGCAGGCTGAAGAGGCTGCTGAGCAGGCAGCAAGGACAGCTGCCCAGGCAGCTGAAGCAGCTGCAGCTGCCAGCCAAGCAGCTGGATGGGTGGAAGTTGGGCCATCCAGGAAAAAGCCCAGGAAAGGGCATCCTTGCCAAAAGGAGAAACCAAACAAAAGGGAACCTCCTTGCCAAAAGGAGCAGCCAAAGAAAAAGGAAACTCCTTGCCAAAAGGAGCAGCAAAAGAAAAAGGAAACTCCTTGCCCAAAGGAGCAGCCAAAGAAAAAGGAAACTCTTTGCCAAAAGGGGCAGGCAAACAAGAAGGAAACTCCTTGCCAAAAGGAGCAAGAAAAGAAAGATGCTCCTGGCCAAAAGGAGCAGAAGGAAAGTGTCCCTCCTGAAGGTTCCAAAGATGGGGTGTCAAAGAAACTTGGCCCTTCAGAGAAGGAACAAGCAAAGGAAAAGGAGCAGAGCAAAGGCTTGACAAAAGCAAAAGATGATTCCTTGCCAAAAGGAAAAAATCAAGCCAACAGAGCAGTGATGATGGAATGAGTGTGGACTGGGGCAACAGTAGCTCCAGTGCCAGTGCCAGCTCTGGCACACCATCACCTGGCAGCCCTGACCCCTTGACAAAAGGGGATGATGGCAAAAAGGGCTTGCCAAAAAAGCAGCCACCCAAGAGGGTTGCAGTGGACTGGCACAAGGTCCTGGTGCATAACAACCTGTATGACCTCACAGCCACCCCATGGCTGCAGAAGCTCAAGGATGCAGGGTATGAAGTGCACCTGTTGAGCTACTGTGGCTGGAAGAGAAGCCATGAGGTGTATGACTGGGCCTGGTTTGAATGGAATGGCTGGGCCTCTGTCAGCTTCACCTGGAAGCAATGTGGCAAGGAAGGGAAAGCCCAGTGGTGCCTGGACAATGGGGTAAGCAAGCTGGTGGATGACAATGCTGACATTTGTTCTGAAGCCATTCAGTTTGGCATCCAGGCTTACCCCATTGTGCCTGCTGGTCAGAGAAGGAAAAAGGGGCAGCCTAAGCTCCAAAGCTGCTTCTCTGACTTTGCAGCTGCAGCCATTGACATCCTCAAGGAGGAAAACCCTTGACAAAAGGGCAGAGCCAATGGTGGTCCAGGCCAGGCAGGCTTGGCAAAAGCATCTAAAACCAAAAGGCTTGACAAAAGCCTCCCAAGCCTTGACAAAAGGCAAAAAGACTTCCTTGCTGCAGCACCTTTGACAAAAAGGTTGCACCAATAGAAAAAAAACCTTGACAAAAGGACAAGAAACTTGACAAAAGGACAAGAAACATTGGCAAAAGGTTGTAGCATGTTTCACCCTTGTACAGATTTTGTCTAGGCAGGTCTAAGCAAAGACATGCCCCTAGGTTTTTAAAACCTTGCAGTTGCCACAGCCTCTTGATTTTTTTTTGAAACAGTCTAATGTTGTAAGTAAATAAAATCTCCTACAGCACTTATACATACATAAACATATATATGTATACATACTGGTGTGGTCCACAATGTTTGTTAAGGCCCAAGAGGCTGTGGCACTGCAATGGGAAACCTTGGCAAAAGGTTCATGGATGCTGGCAGGATTGCAGCAAAAAAAAAATGGGCTAAGGGTGTTTGATTGGGAGCCCCTCAAAGGTGTGTAATTTGTTTTCATTTTTGAATGGTTCATCAAATAATAAGTGGGTATAATAACCCTTTTGTCAAGGGACCCATTTGTCATCAAAACATTTTTGGGAACCACCACAATGAATTCAGGTGTACATTGGTTTGGGATCTAGGGAAACACAACATATTTCAGTTTTGGAAACACAGTTTGCCTTGACAAAAGGCATTCAGTTTTCATGTGGTTTCTGAAGTAATCAACAGCACATTGCCTTGACAAAAGGCTCAAATATTGTTTCCAAAAAAAAATCTGAAATATTTTGGATTGGGAAAAAAATGTCAAAAAATATCAAAAAAATGAAAACTGATGAAATCTGATGAAATCTGATGAAATCTGATGAAAACCTATGTTTTCATCAGATTTCATCAGATTTCATCAGTTTTCATTTTTTTGATATTTTTTAAAATATTTTTGAAATATTTTTTAAATAGTGGTTTCATTGTTTGGAAAATGTTGTAGTTGTTGGTCCAACCCAACTAGTCCAATATATGTTTTTATTTTTAACATATATGTTCAATCCAAACAGTCCAATATATATATATATATATATATTTATTTTCAACACATTATTTACTTTAGTTTGCATTTACTAGGCCCCATAGCATGCAATGTTTGTGATGGTGCATCAGGTTTGCCAAACCTCAGCCATTTTGTTTCTCAAGCAATTCAAAAGTGTATTAGTGCACCTTCTCCCTTGGCCAAAGGGAAATGGGCAAAGGTGGAAAAGGAAACCAAAAGAGCAAAGCCTTGGCAAAAGGCAAATTTGCAATGAAAACCTTGCCAAAAGGTAAAGCCAAGGCCAAAGCTAAAACTAAAACCAGGGCAGGTTCTAGCAAGGACACACCCTTGACAAAAGGAAAGCAGAAAAATGCTTTGAACAAAAAAGCATTGGATGACCTGGGGGGGCTAAGCCTGAAAGAAAGAATCAAGAAAGCCACAGAAGGAGCTGAGACTGCAGAAGAGGCAGTGCTAGCATTGAAAAAACAATTGACCCCCAAGGAGCAGCAA
>CAMXCT020005338.1:0-18210 GCA_947184155.2 Cladocopium goreaui | reverse complement strand
GCCCCCGCCCCAAAAGCACGACGAATAGCCCACCCTGCCAACCGCAGATCAGCCGATGAATGGGTTACCGCACTCCAAGACAGCCGAGCCAGTTTCCTAGCTACTACAGCTGTGCCAGAAGACCCCGCGGAGGCGATGAGAGGCGGGCTACTTCTCACCCCTTTACTAGGATGTAAAGCTAGAACCCCGCTTGACTGGACACATGCATGGGCGATGCTAGGCGAATGGGCTGGAGCCATTGCATTCCCCATCCCGGAGCAAGGAGAATGGCCGCGTCATGGAGATGGTCGCTACTTAAGACCGGACTTTGTCGAGCGGACCCCGCCCTTCCTTACCTGGGCACGCCCTATATTCGAGCAAGGTGCACTCTCTCCTATGTCTGTCTTCCCAGCCGACTTCCCCATACTCTGTCTCCCAGCAGACACATTGTTCCAAAGCAAGGAGTTAGACAGAGGGTATAGCCTGCCACCAATAGTGCACGCCTTCCATGGGAGTAAAGTAGGCCTGGGGCACCAACTCCAACAGTGGCAAAGCAAAGGGCTGCAACCGCTTGCTGTGTCGCTCATAGGAGTCGATGAGGCACCCCCGTTATGGACACACCCCACAGGCTGCGATTTCGTTAGAGGGAGTAAAATAGTCGCCAAGCCACATGTCCCGCAAAAGCGCAGTCTTACCAAGACGCAGGTGTTGCTGCTTCAGAGCCTTTGGACGCCAGTGGAAGCCCCTAATAGCAACAATGACCACACACCCTGGCCCAAGACTTGCGAGCCTGCCTGTGTCATCTGCGGTCAGCAAGCGAGCCTCCAGCTCCCTACTGCCCAAATCCTCCCTCTCCTGGAAGCACTGCAACGACGACTGGGAATTGACCCTAGTAACGCAGAATTAGCCATCAACGAAGTTCTTGCTAGCCATACAGACCCCAAATACACTGACTGGAAAATCATTGTCATGGATAACACCACCTAGCAACTCAATGACGCTGACCCAGGGTCCTTGGACGTTCAGTGCACTGGGTTGGGTGGAGGAGAACTCGATAAAGATTGGGACGTACTGCTAGCTTGCAAAAAGGAAGCGCATGTGTATGGGCCATCCCTTAGCAAACAGGACGATTGGAATGCAAGGGCTGGCACAATTGCAGGCACTGCCCACACACAAGAATACTTGCTGCTGCACATACATAGCCATGTTTCCCATAGGTGCGCACACCTGGTGCCGTGTCTTAGGAGTGCCCAGTGCAGACCAATTGCAGGCACAGATCATCAGTCGAGCCATGAAACTGCTGCGCTTCTGTCCTATTACCCCAGCACATAGGAAACCACCGTGGCCAGGGCACACGCATGGCCTGCGACTTTTCACTAAGTTATTAGTTGCACATCCGTTGGTCGGAGTATGCCTGCTCCCTGAAATCCGCCCAGTAGATTATCTGAGATTAACAAGATACATGGTAGGCTCTCTTTTCATTCGAGGACACAGCGCTGGCTCGTATGCAGGAATGGTATGGAAGACCGTCCTCTCGGAATTCCCAGACGTTGAAGGCAAAACCGTGCTAGCAGCCATTGCCCTGCCACCATCGCTACTGACGGCACACAGCCTATCTCAGCTTCGACAGATCCACCTCATTCACCATGCAGATGACAGGCTTTGCGTATGGAACCCGTCGAACCATGATATTAAACTGCTCAGGCAACGGGGCTTTGCAATCACGCACATCACAGGATGGAGAGCATACCTAGGCACTGCACAACACAGCTACTCGCACTGGACACGAGTTGCCCTCCCAGAGGGACGACCAGACATGGCGCAGTTAGAAGGTCTTTGAGGTCCACTCACAGGCTCCCCTCCGCCTGATCTCATGGTGCAGCTTCGAGCTCCCAAAAACAGCCAAAAAACTCCTGCGCGAACTAGCCGCACGACACAGGCACTTGTCACTCACATTGCTGTTCACAACTCAGAGGTAAAAACGGAGCAAGAGACAACCCAATATTCAGCCTCGTTGGCAACTGTTACCATCTCGTCAAGGACCAAATTGCTCAACTACCACCATGGTTCAACATTTCCTTGGCACCCTGCAATTATCCATGGCTGTCTACATGTTAGACTACTGTTTGCCCATGCTCAGCCCCAACGAAGGCTATAATAAAACAGGGTTAACAATGCAAAGTGCAGGACCTATCCGTCAATCATGGCAACCAATTACTTTCGAATTCCTCTTCAAGGCAGCGAATTTGGACACTGGAAAGTCAAAGGCGGACAAGATACATTTGCGTTCCGACATCCAAGCCTTGGCAAAACTGAAGTCTTCAGCCTCCTAGCCAGTGATGCATACCATTACAAGGTTAGCCCCATTGGCACGGGTAGGTTTGTCGCAATGGTAGGCACCGCAGATGCTCCAGCCGATGACGGAAGAGACCTTCAAATCCTTTTTGGGTTGGTCCTAGCCATCACGCCACGCACATCCAAAAGCAAGGATGAGCTGCCTGCCTCCCGCATACACAGACAGTGCAACCCCAGATTCATCGAAGTAGCCTTTCTCTCCGGGCCAGCCATTAAATTTTTTGCGAAAGAACAGCTCGTAGCCCTTCAGGACTGGTATGTTACCTCCGGCCAGCGCCTGGATCCCATCGATGCGACCGTTCAGGGGCAGAAAGGCACGGTCCCAGGGACCTTCTTCCTACACACAATGTGGATGTTCGGATGTACCAAGCCTACAAGAGAGATTACCGCTGTCGCACAAACCCCCCCGTGCAGATACCACCTGGGATTGGGTATCTATAATGTCCAGGATGGCAACAAAAGATCACATTTCTTGCATTTGTGCGGCCAGTTGCTGCGCCTAGTGCTAATTCCATGTCACGTAGAGGGTGAGCTTCACCCATGGACCCGCTCCACTGCATTATCCTTTGCCGCTGAGCTCGACAGGCATGTCTTGGGCACACTCTGCGCAGTGACAATGGCGTTGCTCACCAATCGGTTAGACCTGTGTATCCAAGGACTTTTCGGCGCAGGCAAGTCGAAATCGATGGCAATCCTCATCCTGGCCTTGATTGAAATCGATGTTACTGACAGTCTCATTTATTCTGTAAAGAGAACTCCGGTACCAGATCCTTTGCTGACCTCCTCCTGTGGCTCGACCCCCCGTCGGGGTGTTTAGGCGCATAGGTAGGTTAGTGGGAGACCAAGAACGTAACAAGAGTAGTTTGCGGCGATATGCACGGCTTGGATGGTGGACTCATATTGGTTGACCATAGCTCTTAAGTACTTGCATGCGCGGACAGCTGCTCTCCTTGTGTTTGGCCCATCTTCGCTGATTCTTGGCAGCTGTTGCCAGGATGTCTCTCGCTTCTTCTTCAGGCGACCGTTTGGGTTCCGTACCAGATGCGGGTAGTTAGAGCGGTACCTTGAACTGGCGCCTCTTTCGCGCGTGGCAAGTGGTCTGGGATTGGCAACGTAGGGTGTAATCGCCATCCATGAAAGAAGTATGTACCAGGCAGGGACAGGATTTCCTGTTCTGGGCCAGTCTGCGCCACAACTTGCCCTTTGCCGCACCCATACGCAAAAAAGCAAGGGCACGGTAGGGCCAGCAGTTGCTATCGCCCGCAAGGAGAAGCCCTCCCAGTCATCTCCGCAGACCTGACCTCTGAATTACTGCATTGCTTGTCCACGCTTCCAGACCCATGGCCCCTGGCCAAGATCACCATAGACATGGAGAAGCCGAGCCAGTGGGTCTCAAAGTTGTGCAGACTCTACTTCGCTGATGAGTATGCCAAGCGAACGGTTGGACTGCCCTCACACAGGCATGTCCCGGACATTGCGGGCGCACTTCGAACAGTCCAGACCATCCTCCCCAAACTCGAAGTCAAAATGATTGAATTTTTAGCTGAATGGATGGTCACGCTTTTAATGCCAGCATCGCACGTGCTGGAAGTGAGGGCACCTCACCTTTCCTTTATGATGCTCAAGGAATACTAGTTTAGAGAGCTGTACCTAGGCCTGAAAGTCACAGCATCCTTCGACCGCTCCGAATCATACACCAGAGTGATCGATGGTCAGGTAAGATGCATCACGTCCGAAGTTAAGCCGCAGAATTTGCAGGTCATTTGGAATGTGCAGTTTATCACAGTTTTCGTGCCGGCATGGATGATCCCACCCGTATACCATAGCCTGCGCAGAGAAAGCATCAAAACCGCAAGCTCCGCAAGTCCCATAGGTGTCCAGTCGGTCCGCCCCACCTGGTTTGAAGACACAACACCCAAGGATAACGCATCCCAACCTAATCAAAACCCTCAAAAAGAACAGCCCCAGCCACTACACGGGCTAAAGTTAGTTATCAAAGAAGAGGTGCTGCCGACGAATGACCAACCAGAATTCCCATCGCTCGAACTGTTGGCTGCCAGAGGCCTTTTAGCACCTGACATGTGGAAGTGCAAACGTGCACAAGTTAGCCTCAAAGCAACCATTGATGTCCCTATGCTGGGCACAATCATAGAGCAAAATGGTGATGGACTCCTTGAAGACTCCCACATGCCCGTGGGATGGCCACTCCACATTGATGGTGCTGTCAGACAATGTTGTCAAAGGAAGTTGAGAAGCAATACTTCCGTGTTACGGACAAATAGAATTCTGAGACTTGAAATGATGAAGGGTGGTGCGCGATTGAGACTTGACCTTGATGAAGGGTGGTGTGAGACTTTACATGACATAACAATACATCACATTGAGACTTGACCTTGATGAAGGGTGGTGTGAGACTTTACATGACATAACAATACATCACATTGAGACTTGACCTTGATGAAGGGTGGTGTGAGACTTTACATGAAGGGTGGTGGAAGTGGTGACGAAGGGAAGTGGTGACGAAGGGAAGTGGTGACGAAGGGAAGGGAAGTGGTGACGAAGGGAAGTGGTGACGAAGGGAAGTGGTGACGAAGGGAAGTGGTGACGAAGGGAAGTGGTGACGAAGGGAAGTGGTGACGAAGGGAAGTGGTGACGAAGGGAAGTGGTGACGAAGGGAAGTGGTGACGATGGGAAGTGGACGAAGGGAAGTGGTGACGATGGGAAGTGGTGACGAAGGGAAGTGGTGACGGAGGGAAGTGGTGACGATGGGAAGTGGTGACGAAGGGAAGTGATGATGAAGGGGAGTGGTGACGAAGGGAAGTGGTGAAGAAGGGAAGTGGTGACGAAGGGAAGTGGTGCGCATTGGAATGGCTGCATGGGCTTTGTGTTGGGGAGGAAGCTGGAGCACGAAACCTTGTGTTTTTCCGTGTAAAGTGGCTGCAGGCGACGATGAAAGGTACCTCGTGTGTGCGACGGGTGCGGCTGGGGTCGTTTCTGTCGCGAATTGTTCCTCCTATGTGTTTTGCAAGAGTGGTTGTTCCTGTGTGCGTAGTTCTATGCGTTTCTTGAAGCTGTGGTTGCAGATCGCATTGCAATGGCTGCATGAATGTTGCATGGGCGATGTTTTGGGGAGGAAGCCGGAGCACGAAACCTTGTGTTTTTCCGTGTAAAGTGGCTGCAGCCGGCGAAGAAAGGTACCTCGTCTGTGCGGCGGGTGCGGCTGGGGTCGTTTCATGCGCGAATTGTTCCTCCTATGTGTTTTGCAACGAGTGGTTGTTCCTGTGTGCGTAGTTCTATGCGGTTCTTGAATCTCTGGTTGCATGATCGCATTGGAATGGCTGCATGAATGTTGCATGGGTTATGTTTTGGGGAGGAAGCCGGAGCACGAAACCTTGTGTTTTTCCGTGTAAAGTGGCTGCAGCCGGCGAAGAAAGGTACCTCGTCTGTGCGGCGGTTGCGGCTGGGGTCGTTTCATGCGCGAATTGTTCCTCCTATGTGTTTTGCAACGAGTGGTTGTTCCTGTGTGCGTAGTTCTATGCGGTTCTTGAATCTCTGGTTGCATGCTCGCATTGGAATGGCTGCATGAATGTTGCATGGGCTATGTTTTGGGGAGGAAGCCGGAGCACGAAACCTTGCGTTTTTGCGTGTAAAGTGGCTGCAGCCGGCGATGAAAGGTACCTCGTCTGTGCGGCGGGTGCGGCTGGGGTCGTTTCATGCGCGAATTGTTCCTCCTATGTGTTTTGCAACGAGTGGTTGTTCCTGTGTGCGTAGTTCTATGCGGTTCTTGAATCTCTGGTTGCATGATCGCATTGGAATGGCTGCATGAATGTTGCATGGGCTATGTTTTGGGGAGGAAGCCGGAGCACGAAACCTTGTGTTTTTCCGTGTAAAGTGGCTGCAGCCGGCGATGAAAGGTACCTCGTCTGTGCGGCGGGTGCGGCTGGGGTCGTTTCATGCGCGAATTGTTCCTCCTATGTGTTTTGCAACGAGTGGTTGTTCCTGTGTGCGTAGTTCTATGCGGTTCTTGAATCTGTGGTTGCAGATCGCATTGGAATGGCTGCATGAATGTTGCATGGGTTATGTTTTGGGGAGGAAGCCGGAGCACGAAACCTTGTGTTTTTCCGTGTAAAGTGGCTGCAGCCGGCGATGAAAGGTACCTCGTCTGTGCGGCGGGTGTGGCTGGGGTCGTTTCATGCGCGAATTGTTCCTCCTATGTGTTTTGCAACGAGTGGTTGTTCCTGTGTGCGTAGTTCTATGCGGTTCTTGAATCTCTGGTTGCAGATCGCATTGGAATGGCTGCATGAATGTTGCATGGGCTATGTTTTGGGGAGGAAGCCGGAGCACGAAACCTTGTGTTTTTCCGTGTAAAGTGGCTGCAGCCGGCGATGAAAGGTACCTCGTCTGTGCGGCGGGTGCGGCTGGGGTCGTTTCATGCGCGAATTGTTCCTCCTATGTGTTTTGCAACGAGTGGTTGTTCCTGTGTGCGTAGTTCTATGCGGTTCTTGAAGCTCTGGTTGCAGATCGCATTGGAATGGCTGCATGAATGTTGCATGGGCTATGTTTTGGGGAGGAAGCCGGAGCACGAAACCTTGTGTTTTTCCGTGTAAAGTGGCTGCAGCCGGCGATGAAAGGTACCTCGTCTGTGCGGCGGGTGCGGCTGGGGTCGTTTCATGCGCGAATTGTTCCTCCTATGTGTTTTGCAACGAGTGGTTGTTCCTGTGTGCGTAGTTCTATGCGGTTCTTGAATCTCTGGTTGCATGATCGCATTGGAATGGCTGCATGAATGTGCGGGGCTATGTTTTGGGGAGGAAGCCGTGAGCACGAAACCTTGTGTTTTTCCGTGTAAAGTGGCTGCAGCCGGCGATGAAAGGTACCTCGTCTGTGCGGCGGTTGCGGCTGGGGTCGTTTCATGCGCGAATTGTTCCTCCTATGTGTTTTGCAACGAGTGGTTGTTCCTGTGTGCGTAGTTCTATGCGGTTCTTGAATCTCTGGTTGCAGATCGCATTGGAATGGCTGCTTCATTGTCGTCATTTGATGTTGCCACGTGCGTAGATAGGTGCAGGTTTGCTACGGGATGCTGCGAAACGCATTGTAGTGGCTGCGTCAAGGTTGCTCGGTGCTGCGGCTGCATGCGTAATACTATTGTCTTTTGCAGCTGAAGATCGTAAATCGTATTGGAACGGCTGCATCAAGGCTGCGAAAGTGATTTGTCAGCAGATTTTCTCAATTTCGGCGCTAATAATTTTACTTTTAAAATTCCTTTTAAAAAGTGCTTCAAAATCGTCTTTTTGTCGCTTTGGCGTCGAGATCTGGTTTTGGAGCTGCAATTTCCGACGCCATTGCACGTAGTTCTATTGTGTTTTGCAACTCAGTCTCTGCAGATCGCATTGTAGTGGCTGCGTCAAGGTTGCTTGGTGCAGCGGCTGCATGCGTAATACTATTGTCTTTTGCAGCTGAAGATCGTAAATCGTATTGGAATGGCTGCATCAAGGCTGCGAAAGTGATTTGTCAGCAGATTTTCTCAATTTTGGCGCTAATAATTTTCCTTTTAAAATTCCTTTTAAAAAGTGCTTCAAAATCGTCTTTTTGTCGCTTTGGCGTCGAGATCCGGTTTTGGAGCTGCAATTTCCGACGCCATTGCACGTAGTTCTATTGTGTTTTGCAACTCAGTCTCTGCAGATCGCATTGTAGTGGCTGCGTCAAGGTTGCTTGGTGCAGCGGCTGCATGCGTAATACTATTGTCTTGTGCAGCTGAAGATCGTAAATCGTATTGGAATGGCTGCATCAAGGCTGCGAAAGTGATTTGTCAGCAGATTTTCTCAATTTCGGTGCAATGTGAAGTGTGAGGAAAGTGTTTGCATTCTACCGGGGTCGCGCGCAGGTCATGTTCTTGGACAGCAACACTGCAACAGCTTCGCGCAAAGCACGCACGCACAGGCCTGGCTGGCGCACGGCGCATGCACGTTCCTTAGTAGTAGTACTGGGAAGTGATTCATGAAAGCTTAGGTGACATATAAAAAGAGATGAGATGAGAAGAGATGAGCTGGGATAAGGTGAGAAGAGCTCAGATGAGATGAAGTGTGGAGTGTGAAGAGTGCAGTGTGAAGTGTGGGGCGTGAAGAGTGCAGTGTGAAGCGTGGAGTGTGAAGTGTGAAGTGTGGAGTGTGAAGTGTGAAGTGGGGAGTGTGCAGTGGGAAGCGTGCAGTGAAGTGTGAAGTGTGGATTGGGAAGAGTGCAGTGTGAAGTGAGAAGTGTGGAGTGTGAAGTGTGAAGTCAGATCTTATTGTAGTGGCTGCGTCAAGGTCACATGGAAGGAGATATGAGAGATGAAACAATAATAGCAGCATGGCGGATGGAAGAAGGCAATTTTTTTTGGTAGTTTCATTTTTGTGCCGTTGAACATTTGCAAAAGAAATTGTTGGAACTCATTTTAGATGTTGATGGCTTTCCCTGGATGCTGGCTCGCACGTGATGGGTTCACTGCTTTTAGAGATTTGTTTACAAACAACTTGTTAGAATATATCCATGGCTACCGGGTTCGCCATGGTCTCCATGATGACAAGACACGCGGTGAAGCTGTGGCATCTGGTTCAAGTACTTCTGTTATCATTTTTCATGTCAATGAAGCAAGCAGACATGTGATGATGCTCATGCATCAACAGCACATACATGAAGCAACCGCATGACTTTCAAAGACTGTCACAAGCAAATGCAACTGTCAGTACATATCATGTGTTAACTCATTTCTCCACTCGACGTATCCAAAGGAATAGTTCGTGTGTGAGCAGGTTCTGTGGCAGTGCGGCCCGGACTTGCGAGCGCGTGTGGGGCAATTTCTGGGCACGGCAGTGCGGCCTGCTCAGTGATACGTCCTGCAGCCATGGTGGAGCCGGATGCTTTTGCGCAGCTGCTGGCATATGTCGAGAAAGAAACACAGACATTGAAGGTTCTGCGATGCAAGACTTTGAAAGACTGTGAAGTGTGGACTGTGAAGTGTGAAGTGTGGAGTGTGAAGTGTGGATTGGGGAGAGTGCAGTGTGAACTGAGAAGTGTGAAGTGTTGACTGCGAAGGGTGCAGTGTGAAGTGTGAAGACTGTCAAGTGTGAAGTGTGACGTGTGGCTTCAAGTGTGACATGTGAAACACGACATCAGTTTCGCAGAGTGCACGCACGCACGGGCTTGGCTGGCGCACGGCGCATGCAAGTTCTATAGATGAGAAAGGTCTTATATATATCTTTAAGGCAACTTCCGCCCCGCCTCGTGCGGGTACTACTGGTATTCACCGAGCCGCTAGCCTGCAAGAATTGGACGACATGCTCAAAGAATATGACATGAAAAGAGATTCAGTTGAAATCAACCATGACGCGCCTCAATGGTCCCACCATGCAGTATGGAATCGATGGTACATGGAACCGAAACCAGGATATACACTAGCTCCCCAGGTTCTAGGTAAGCCGTGAAGGTCGGCCCTTTCTGTTGACAGCTGTGCAGAGTGCATGGTCGATCTTGTACTGGGAAATGAGCATATCTGCTTGTACTCTGATGTTTTGCCGATAGCCGAAGTTCTTCATCTGGTTCTTGTCCTTGTAGAGCTTCGATTTGCCCCTCGCGGTCCAGCAAGTCGAAAGGCATCTGCGGACTCTTTCCGTCCGCACCTTGTCGGTCATGGCTGCTGAGACAATGATGCCAAGTGTCTGCATCTCATCTTGTCCGGCAAGCTGTCGTTCATCGATGACGCGCTCGGCAGCAAATCGAAAAGCTTTGTTGAAGCTCTCTACTTCTCCGTTCTGCCAATGGGCTTCGGCTGCACTGTAGTCCAGTTCGGAGACTCGTCCGATCATCTCGGCAAAGGTTCCTTCAAAACCGCCATCTTGGTCGAGAAGTATCCGTCCTGGATATCCAGCCCACTGTGCCCAGGAGCTGTGGAAAATCTTCAAGACGTCGTCAGGGATCTCGATGGTGACCAGGCAAACAGATTGTAGCCACCAGCTGGGTCCAAGATGTGCAAGTACGTGTGCTTGATGTCGTGCAAGAAGACGAAGTCCATGCAGACCTTGTCGTTGAAGCACCTCGTCCTTTCACATGTTGCGCACTTCAGCCTCTTGGCTAAGTTGATGCATTCAGGGTCCATGCGACCGTGTTGCACCAGTCCGAGGGTGGCACAAATTGTGGTGAAGTCTCACCACGCTTGGAGCCAGCTTCTTCTGCTCAGGACGTAGTGGAGGTCCTTAAAACCAACATTCTCCAGCTCCAAAGTCCTGTCGGACCAAGCGTTGATCTTCCATACCTTTTTGAAGGTGATCCACCACAACATCGCCAGGGTCAGGTGCAGGTTGTAGAGGAAGTGGTTGAGCTGGTGAAGGTGCTTGAGGATCTCCAGGTGCATAGCCAAGGACGAAGATGATGATGATGATGTCCGTGACAGAGGTAGCCGCAACCATGGTCGACTGATCCCTGCACTCCGACATGGGCATGGGCGCGTCGACCTGTGCGAAGATGATGAAATGTTCCAATGTCAAAACCGCCAGGGTGAGTGTGTGCATGGAGTGATTGGTAGTGTGCTGCTATCCAAGAGGCGACCACTCTCATGGGTGTGGGAAAATTGACGCGAATTTTATCGTAACACGAGCAAAACTGAGTGTGTGATTTAACCTTGGTTGCAAGGGCACGCAAACATACAAAAACCACCAGGAGTGTAGTGATATATAGCTATATGCCACTCACCGACAGTGATCGAGGCGACTGATCAACTTGGTAGGGAAACCCAAACATGACATGGGAGAACCCGACGTGCTCTGCATACAAACCAGGCTCGCCAGAACCTTGGAACCGACCCGTAGGTATACGGTTCCACCTTGGAGCGGATCCGATAGATCCAGACTCCGACCTTGGCGGCCGAATCAGACAGACACCGACCGAGCAGGGACACCAGAGTGAACCAAACCAGGGCAGGGGGTAGAAGGGGGGGCAGAAGAGGGGCAAGGGATCAGCCACGAGACATACACCGAACAACCAAATGGGGGACCATGAACCAGAGAAAAAAAAAACTTGCGCCTTGATGTTTTCATCCATGCGCATCTTGTGTCCTTGTCCGATGTCACTGTTGCCTTTTACCTTTTCCTCCACCTTTGCCCTGGCCATGGCGACCTTTGCCCTTGCCTTTGGGCCCCTTTCCACCCTGTCCCTTGTTCTGTGCTTGTGCTCGCTGCCATGGGCCCCTGTCGGGAAAGAGTTGGAGGGTGGCATTTGTACCTTGTTCCACCTGAACCTGTTTGATGACGTACAGGGTCCAGTTAATAGACTCTTTGATCTGCTGGAAGCACAGCCTCAAGGGTTCCCCTGGGCGTAAGCGCAGGGTGAACCCTGTTCCTGCCTTGCTAACCCGGTCCACCAGGTTACCCAAATTGAAACTTTCGGCGGTGGAATCTCGCGCCACCTTTGCAGGCCAGGTGCGTTTATTGTTGGACAGTGTATCCGACTTGGCCTTAAGGACAGCTTCATCCAAATCCAAACCAAAAACTGTTTTGAGTTCTTGGTTAAGCCGCTGTGCTGCCCGTTGATGCAATTCCCCCCTTGGTGCTCCCTCGTTTTCCATTGCTGCCCAAAGTTCCGCCAGTGTTGTGCTGTGTTCCACCCTGATATACCTGTATGCTGCTGCTGCTTCCAACCGTTGCTCCATGCGATCCACCCTGGGGACCAGAGCAGCCAACTGGAACCAGCTGATGGTGCCGAAGGTGAAGTCCTAGGGTCATTTCTGCCCTGTCTCTGAGGCGTCACCGGCTCAAACCTGGACATCAGCTCCTAGACCCTGGCGTAGTAGACAAGTTGAAAGTGGACGTCCCTGCTTTAGCAAAGGAAGTAGATGCCTCAAGGTCAGTTGCCAAAAAGCCCCCAGAGTTTGATCCTATTGATTGTTTGGAGAAAACTTCATGCAACAGTTTGTAAAGATCTAGTCAGTCAAGCTATAGCTCCTCATGAAGCTGATATGATGCTTCTCCGAGTTAGAGCACTGTGCCAACATGGAATAGAAAACGGTGTATGATTTTTACTTCTGGCATGATGACGCATGAAGAGAGTTACGTGCTTCGCTGTTTGAAGAATGGAACTTTATGCTGGACACACGGCTCGGTTATGCGAGCATCTGTAAAAGTGTGTCAAGACACTGTACCCTTGTTTGAGCACCATGGCAATGGGAGCCTTTTTGAGGGGCCTCTACTTAATTTTTATTTGTTTCTGGTAGCGTAGGACGATGTCAAAGTACATCAAGCCATGGAACCCGTTGCCGTTTGACATTACTTCAACCAACATACTGACCGGCCATATACACTTCCAAACGGACGTCCCCATGCCTTTGCTCCGATGAGTTGACAACACTGCGCTTGATGGATGGACCGCCCAGCTGCTCTACGCCTGCAGAACACCCTGCGTGCAGTTTAGCCTTGTAGTATGGCCCGGCCGACTCCTGTGAAAGATGCTGCTAGGCGACCCGATGGCTCAGTTGGTATGGCGTTGGTCTTGCCAGCGCTGACAGACTGCCGGTGGTGGTTCGAATCCCTGCTGGTCCACTCGGGAGTCTCAAGTGCGACCCGCCGAAAGGCAACGGGCGCCGACCACAAAAAAACCTGTGAAAGATGCTGCTGTCAATCGCCTAGCAAAGTCAATTACTCAACTGACCCTGTGTCAGGTCACTACCAGTGAAGTAGATGCTGCCACCAAACTGCTCGACAAGGCATGTCAGAAGCTTCAAGGTATCCAAAATATCCCATCCCAGAGGGTCATTGACCTCGAAGCTGCCATACGCCAACTCCGCGAAATTGGCTGTATATTAGAGAGTTGCACAATCTCTGCCAGCTACGAAGTAAGTCAAGCGCAGAAAGCCATACTGCTACTGCCACATACAGCTAAAGGAGCTAGCACGTCATCGGAAGAGCTTAATGCACAGATATCACCACGCACTGATGATGAGCACAATCTCCCATACCATGAAGACTACTTGCAAGAGCACCAGTGCACTGGAACTTACCGCAAACTGCAGCTCCCATGATGCTGATGCTAGGAAAAGAACTACTGAGCGGACTCTGAGTGCGCCCTGAATGCCGTAGCTTCGCTGTCATTTTCACACTAGACCATGTCTCACCTTCCTGTTTCCGTTCTCTCTCTTCTCACCACTTTCGTTGCGACCCGGCGTTGTCGGTGTTTGCTTCAAAGTGTCAGGGTGAATGTCATGCCTGGACGGCTGCTCTTTGTGATCTCGGGGATCCTGGCTGGGGGGATCCCTGGTTTCTGCATTGAGCTTTGTTGCTTTTTACACCCTATGATTTGGCCCCTGGTGTTTTTGTCGTGGTTCTCTGTTTTGCTTCTTGTTAAGGGCCATTATCATCATGACACACAAGATGTCATCATGCATGAATCTCCATTGCTGGTAGCGATCCCACTTCCTGGTGTTCTTTTGGTTGGTTTGTTTTTGCTTGGTGTGGTTTGTTTTGTGTTTTTGTTTTTCTTGCTGGGATTGCATACTGGACTGCGTACAGGTCCATTACCAGTACTTTTGTGGCTATCGACTATTGACAGCCTTGCACGATAATTTCAATTCATCTTTTGCTACGAACGAACGTGTGTAACGACCAGGCGTCCCTGTGGAGTAGTTGACTACCGGTGGTGGTTCGATTCCGACGCGGACAGACTACCGGTGGTGGTTCGATTCCCCGCTGGTCCGCAGGTAAGCCTCAAGTGTGGTGACTAGTCGAAAGACAATGGCGCCGGCCACAAAAAAGAACGAACGTGTGTAACGACCTGGCGAAAGCCATGAAGGCGTTGGACGGAAAAAAAATGGGAGACAACAATGCTGTAGAAATGGGTCAAGCTGCTCATGTTAACATTGGGGTTCAAATTGGAGCTATCAAACCCAGGAAACTTCTTGCAGCTGTATGGATTATGTATCGATCCAATTCAGTTCTCTTTTGCATCACATTGTCATTATGAACAATGTTGCCACTGCATTAATTCGGTTAATTTGCACAATGCAATTGTCTTTCCGGCTTGATAAACGACCTGGCGAGAGCCATCTAGCGTTGGACGGAAAAAAACAGGGAACTTCTTACAACTCATGGCAGAGCACTAGGAGCAATTTTGCGTGTGGCCTTGTTATCGATGATGTCATTTTTTGCTGAACAGCGAGAGACACCACCCAGTGAACCGTGCCCTCAGAGGGCGCTCGCGGCTGCGAGCTGTGTGCGCCGAATATGAGCGTCGTCATTTGTTTGCTCACCCTCGCAAGACCTTTGTGGATGAGAACAAGGTAGAATTGACCAGCTCCAAGACGTTTGGTGCCATTGTTGTCGTTGACTGCAAAAGTGGCCAAGCTTGGCTACGCGTCGGTGGCTCTTCTGGAGGTTCTAGCGGGGGGGTTTCAGACGCAGAACTTTGTGCCTGGTGGATGCTATTTGTGTGGCTCAGCGAGGTCGAGAATCTGACGATGTAGTGCGGATCTCTGGGTACCTACAAGATGAACTTTGGTTGCTTTCCATTTTGGGGCCTATCATCTGCACAGACATGAGAGCACAAAGCATCTCTGAGGTTTTTCTTTCTGATGCTGCGGAGGAGGCTCAGGCTGTAGTCAGTTGTCCCATACCGCAGTGTTTTTGCAAAAGAACTGCAGAGGCATTACCTCACCAGAGGCAGTTGGAGCAAGCTTCTTTCCCCGTGGAAGGTTTGGTTGAAGAGCCATGCTCAGCTGCCCTTGGAGGATGAGCTCCCAGAAGGAGTGCCATTGGTTTCTCACCCATTATGGCTTGAGCTGGCAAAGACTCTGCAGTTTTCAACAAGACATGTTTGTAAGAGTGCGAAAGAAGAAGCACATCAATTTCCTGGAGCTGGAGACCATTTTGCTTTTTGAGCGGAAGTTAGCTCAGCGCTATCAGGATGTGCGTTATGTGATGGGTGCTGATAGCCAGGTGGCACTTGCCTGCCTGGTCAAGGGCAAATCAAGTCTCCTGCGCTTAACCAGTTGCTGCAAAGAAGTTTGGCGACGGCGTTGGGCTGCGGCTTGTACAACAACTTGGGGTTCGTCCCTTCTTTGGCCAACGTGGCTGACTATCCGACCAGAGATCGACCTGTCCGAGCTCCAACTGAAGAAGTCCCCGCGTGGCTTGCTGCCGCGTTGGGCGGCGACTTTGATAAGATGGACAAGTGGCTGGAACGATTGGGGTACGACCCGATGCGTGTTGCTGAGTTGCCCTTTTCCGAAGGCACTGAAATCAGCGCCACTGCGTTAGCTAGGGAGTTGGTGCCAGGTCTGCGCGATGTACAGAAACCTGACAGGTTAGACCGTTTTGACAAAGTTTTTTATGAAAAGAAAGCCAACGCTGTTCAGATGTATAGTGAGCCTAGTTGTACAGTAACAGCCGACCAAGACGTTGCTGCTGCATGTAGTTCTGCTTTTTTGGTAGCTGCTGATAGGTCAGTTGTCTCACCTTTGGAGGAAAATCAACAAGAGACTATTCAAAATGGGGATCAAAAGGCATGTCAAAGCCAAACAAAAAGTGAAGAGAAGAGGCCAAAAAAGAAGAAGCTGCAGAAGGCCCATACAAAGACTAGTCGCTGTTGGTTTGAGCAGGGCACCCCCTCTGCTGTAGGTAAGCTAGCTAGACCAGTTTGCCTGCAGAGGCACCCTAAAGTAAGTAGAAGCGAACATGAAGCCATGGACAATGGGGAGTCTGCGAGAGCTCCTCTGCTGAGCGAAGCGGCTAAAGCAGCTTTGGCCTCTTTCCCCTCTACACAGTTCTTTGCGCCTGGTGGCAAGCGAGCTCCAGCTGGGTTCCGACCTCAGCGCCAGGGAATCTTCGACTTATATAGTGGAGATGCGGGCGTCGCCCGCGCTCTCAGCCGAAAGTATGGTGTCTAGGTGCTGACCTTTGACTTCGACCACGGGCCAGGCGAAGACTTGCTGAATGGAGAAGTGCAGCGCATTATTTTTGCTGCGTTGGAGGCGGAGAGTTTCCTAGGAGTGGGCGCTGCGCCGGATTGCAGCTCATTTTCTAGGGCAGTCACTCCCGCTGTCAGGGACACTGAGCACCCTTTTGGCAAACCTTTTATTTCTGGGAATATGGAGAAGAAAGTACGAGTGGGGAATGCCCACGCCGCTTTTATGCTTCGCATCCTCCAGTGGTGCGAGGACCTGTCTTATTGGGCGGAGAACCCGGACGGGAGTTTTCTCTGGTTGCTGCCACCATGGATTCAAACTGGCATTGGATCATGCGCTCGCTCCTACAGATTTGACCAGTGCCGCTACGGCACTCCTTGGAGGAAGAGGACCCGGGTGGCGACCAACACCCGACTTGCTGGCCTTTGCCTAGGTTGTCACAGCCACTTGCACTTGCGTGGGAAGAGGACCCAAAAGAGTGTTTGTTGGACGAAGGTTGCACAGGTCTATCCTAAGACGCTGTGTGAGCGCCTCGCAGATGCTCTGGCTGATGCAGCTGGCCTTTTACCCATGCGCCGCAGGTTAGATACCGCGAGCTGCGCACGTTGCTTGACAGCTCGAGTGGGCGAGGCGAGCCATCCAGGTCCCGCTCGAGCTCGAGATTATGGGCCTCGTAACCCTCAGCTTCTCCAAGATATGCGCCTTGTTGAACCACAGACGGCAGCAAGGCAGGACAAACTCTGGTTGGAACTTGAGCAATGGCTTCGAGAACGTCTTAGTCCTGACACTCTTAGTCAGCTTTTTCTTTGCCCCGCTCTCGCGGTGAATGTCCTGCAAGCGTATGGCATGCATCTGTTTGAGTCAGGGCGTAGATTATACGAGCTGCGGTATACTTTGATTGCTGTCCAGAACAATTTCCCCCACATACGAATGCTCATGGGGCCTGCTTGGGCAGTTGTGTCAAAATGGGAGATGGTGCAACCTTTACAACACAGACTCCCTCTTCCTGAGTTGCTCATTAAAGCTATGTTTGTCCTTGCTGCCCTGAAAGGTTGGCATCGATGGGTTGGCACCCTTCTTCTGGGATATGAAGGCATTGCTCGTATTGGTGAAGTCCTCAACGCACACAGGTGCGACCTTTTGCTGCCTTCAGACCTTTTGGGGACAGACACTGGAGTTGCTTTTCTTCGAGTACGCCAACCAAAGACTCGTTTCCGCGGCCGAGGCCGGGTTCAACATTTAAAGATCAAAAATCCCATGGTTTTACCGTTTTTGGAAAGAGTGTTTGGAAAACTAGACCCTTCACTTGCACTGTTTCCTTTGACAGCGGGCATGTTCCGCAAGCGATGGGATTGCCTTTTGGATTTGCTGCAAGTGCCTCCGCGACATCGACCCATGCCTGGTAGCATTCGTGGGGGTGGTGCTGTTCTGGCGTATCGCAGAGGCGAACCCATAGCTGACATTTTGTGGCGAATGCGATTGCTTTCTTTGCCTACTTTGTCTAGCTACTTGCAGGAGCTTGCTGCAGACTCTATGATCACCCATCTTCCTCCTCGAGTGCGACACCGGATCCATCAAGTTGCTACCCTTTTTCCTTTGACCTTGCAGTCCCTGGGCTCAGCCACTGGCGTACAAGCTCGTACCTACGGGGACGGCCTGCTTTAGAAGCGGATGGGGGTACTGTGAAGCTGGCCTACAGCTGCCTGTGATCCATTACGTGTTTGACACCAAGATGGCTCCTTGTTTGATGCAGCATAGACCTTACGTGGCTTCCCAGCACCTTTAGACTTTCCACAACTTTGGCAAGCTGAAGCAAGACAAAAAGTGAGCGGTGCTGACATGCATGAAATGAAACGAAATGAAATGAAATGAAATGAAATGAATGAATGAATGAATGAAAAGAATGAATGAATGAATGAATGAATGAATGAAATGAATGAATGAAATGAATGAAT
>CAMXCT020005337.1:0-12500 GCA_947184155.2 Cladocopium goreaui | reverse complement strand
GCAAGAAAGGCTTAGGGAAGCGCAAGAACAAGCCTTCGTCTGCTGCGGGACCATCTTCTGCAGCGGCCTTCCAAAGCCAGCCATCCGACGTTATGGCAAGTGTTGGCCAGGCTGGCTACACGGGATGCTTCATCTGTCCGAGCAAAGCCCACGACTTCCACTAATACCCAAACCGTGGACCGAAAGGTGGCAAGGGCAAACCTTCTGCGAAGGGCATCTACATGGTGAACGCCTTGGAAGATGCTGGTGGACCTTCTTCGTCTCGTCTATGGCGAGACCTTCAATGGCCATTGACGAGGTCCTGATGAGCCAGATCTCCAGCCCCGATCTTCAAGGTCATGCCGTGCTGGACTCTGGTCACCGAGACTGTGACCTCCCTTGCAGCGCTGGAAGCAATCCACCGCCGAAGGACAGAGTTGTTGGGGCACTCAGATCATGTTGAACTTGTTATATAAAGTTTTTAGATTTGGTAATGGGATGACACAGTCTTCAGAATCTTTGGTTTGTTTGAATGATTTGAAGCAACAAGTTGGAAACCATCAGATCAAGCTTGGAGCGTATACGATAGACGCCACAGGAGTCCCTCTTCTTTTGGGGATACGCACCCTTGAGCGTTTAGGTGCGGTTTTAGATACCAAGCAACGATATTTGGTTTTGAAAACGGTCGATCCGACCCTGATAGTTCCATTGAAGAGGTCTCCGACCGGACATCTTCTTTTGGATCTTTGTTCCAATTGGCTGGATGGTGGAGCCAAAATCCTGTTCCAGGTTCCAGACCGAAATTTCTCCCACGTCGGTCGAGGAAAAAGCTTTCAGTGTGGTCGGCTTCGATGGATGTTGGAAAGATGTTGAGGAAAAGGTTGAAGGTGATGAGGTGATCAGTTTCATGTCGTCAAGTTCAACACCTACAGCACCTCACTCGTGTGCAAACTTTGACATTGTTGCGCACACTTTCACCTACAACAGTCGAGCTGCAGTTGAAGATGTTTTTGTGATGTTTGATGGTAGCAGTCTGGTTCATGTTCATGAAGATGCAGTTCAATTTCAGAACATGACCATGTCCAGTGCCACCACCAACATGTCCAATTCAAGTTCGAGTGGATCCAGAACCTCAATGCTTGTTCCGTCTCAACTTCCAGCGGACCAAGACCAAGCGATGAGCTTGCGGATCCTAGCCCTACTGGACTGGCCTCAACCTCTCTTCTTGCTGTTCATGGCGCAGCCGACTGCCAAGGCAAAGAGCCCTCCTACGACAGCCTCCAAAGCTGCCACCAACTTCAAGTCCAAGGCGAAGATTCCTTGGGAAGCCAAGTTCGACGCCAGTCGGACAACGGGCCCGGGCACACGAGACCCACGGTGTGCCGGTGCGCCCTGTTACGGCAAGCATGTGATTGCAGCGCGGGCAGAGGCAGCCGCAACGGTCATGGCGTTTGGGAAGGGTGGAAAAGCCTTCTTCGACTTTCCTATACCCGGCTTAGGGAGCTCATGCGCTTCACCGCAAGAGCGGACCGTTGCCAGCCGACACGTCCGAAGGTGGGCCCGAACAATGCTGGGCACAACGAGAAGTTGAAAGATCGAAGCATTGCCCTGGATGCGGCGGAGACCTCTGCCGAGAAGAAACTCGAACAAGTGCGGGCAATGAAGGTAGAATGGCAGAAGCAGCAGAAGGAGGATGGCAAGAGCATGAATTCGACTGGGCCGTCCGAGGCGCCTCCAAGTCCAAGTCCAAGACCTCAGACTCCAATGCCCCAGAACTCCTAGGAGATGGGAACTACGCCTGGAAGAAAAACTCGGAAGCAAGAGCAACCTTCGGAGGACCTAGAGTACAAGAGCCGCTCCGGCCAATGTTGGAGCGTGGCGGGGACACTGCCAGCGGGCTCTCCGTGAACAAGTCCAACTATAAGGCCAAGGTCGGCTCAAAGTTCCACGTTCTGAACTATGAGGGCACGGCGATCATCCAGGATGATGACATGGCCAAGTATGACTTCAACATGGACGTTGAAGATTCGTATATGGAGAACGTCACCTATGACCAGCTGGACACCTCCGACAAGGACATGCTGAATGAGGCTTTGCACTTTCACCACGAAGAATTGGAGGAGTGTTTTCATAGCCTTCGATCTCCTGAAGATCATCCATGGCATTTGGATTTGATGGAATTGTGCTGCGAGAAGGACAGCCTCCTGAGCGCCTACAGGGAGAAGTCCGGTGGCACGGCATTTCGTGCTGGTTTGCACAATGGCTTCGTGACGGAGCACGGCACAGAACGAGCAATTGCAGCAGTTCGCAAACTGCGGCACAAACTTTTGCGGGTAAGTTTTTCCCTGCGGACCCACATCTCCAATTCAAGCTTTGGATGAACTGACTGAAGAAGGAAGGAAAAGAGCAGAGAAAGGATTCGTCGCTCTAGAAAGCTTGTGAGAAATGGTATCCGTGTGATGTAAGCTCAAGTTTTGGCTGGTGGACAAATCGTCCAAGATTTGCCCCCCTACAACAAGGCCTGGAATTTCCCAGAAATGATTGACTTCTGGCAAGCACTTCATTTTCTTGATCGATGCGAACATGTGCAACTGCATGGATGTTGATGTTGCTATGGTCTTCAAATTCCGCAAGGCTTTCTCAAGAAGCCCTGGCGTTTGAGATGCTCCAAGCTGGTGCCTACAGTTCTTTGCCATTCAAAGGCCTGGACATCACCAACATGTTCCAAATATGGGCGACGATCGTGCCAGACGTTCGGCGCTCTATACGCCGAGACTTGCGAAGCAGTTTGTCATGCCTACCATCAAGATCAACGAGCTGGCTCAATTTTTGGGGCCATGGATGTTCAAGTTGGTCGAGAAGGCCTCAAGCTGATGACAGACCAAGAGTTGCAGCACTTGGCCCAGAGCGTCCTCAAGCTTCATTGTCTTTGCAGTCATCCAAGCAAAAGAGCTTTGATGAAGACTCTAGCTGGAAGAGGAGCTGACGGCCGAACCCTTGCAGTTGCGGAGAAGCTCAACTGCCAAGAATGTCTTAAAGGTCAAATGACCAAGCCCTCTGTGAAAGTCGCCCTGGAGAAGGAGGAGACTTTGTGGCGAACCCTGCAGATGGACACCTTCTACTTCAAGTTTGGTGACCAGGTTCATCACTTTTTTCTCATGCTGGATGAGGCAAGTGGCTTTTCAGTGGTGAAACTATTCTCAGTTCACAATGAATAGGACCATGAAAACTTCCCTGCAGCAGCTGAAGCACTGCAGATTTTGCAGCAGTGCTGGTTCCAATACTTTGGGATGCCCCATCGCATCCGCTGCGATTTGGAAGGCGCCTTAGAGGCAAGTTGCTGGAAACTTTCTGCAAAGAGCGCGGCATCGAGCTGACTTTTTGCCCTGCCGAGCAACATGAAATCATCGGTGATGTGGAACGATCGGTGGGCGAGCTCAAGAAGAAGATGGCTGCCTATCTTCGACAAGAAGCAGAAGCTTCACCAGCCGATGCTGCAGCAGAAATGTGTGGTGCTCACAGCCGCTTCGCACGAGTTGTGGGCTTTTGGCCGAGATGTAGATGAGCGAGGCAATTTGGCATTGGCTACAGCGCTCAAGGTGACCCAACTTCTGAGATGCACCACAGTCTTCAAGTTCGGCTTCGTGCAGAAGGTCGCTACAGAGAGCTCCAAGCCCAAGCCAAGATCTCACGAGCTCTGAATGCCAAGGTCCAGAAATCAACTCGGTTTATTCCTGGCGACTTGGTCTACTACAAGCGCTTCAAAACACCAGCAGACACTCCTGCTCATGCTCTCCTTGACACACCCAACATGAAAGTGTCAAGATGGTTTGGACCTGGACGTGTTTTGGCGTCCGAAACCCGTGTGCTGGATGAAGGAGCAACAAGTGCACCTTCCAACATTGTGTGGATCATCACACACAAGGTCGCCTAAAGAAGACTCATTCGAGTCAACTGCGACACGCAGCGAACGGGAGAAGCTGATTGCAGAGGCTACCGAAGCCCCTACACTTCCTTGGACTCTCACATCCCCTGGGAAGAACTTTGCAGAAGGGTGAGTATGAGAATTTGACAAAAGAGCCTCCGAGGCGTGGACGCCCTCCTGGATCTCAACAAGCCCAAGATCAAGGTCCCACGACTTTCAGCGGAAGCTACTTCCTCAGGTCAACCATCTCAACCTGCAAACCTTCCAGAACCTGTCCAACCTGACGTGATCGACTCCCATGAAGAGCTGATGCCTGATGATGATCTACATGTTCAAGTTCAACCTGGTGCTGTTGGACCTCAACCTCCTGATGAAGTTCCTGAAGAAGAGATGGGACCTCCTGATGTCAATGTGGATCGACTTCTGGTGGACCCAACCTCCTTTCCCATGCGGATGATGGAAGCGGAAGAGCTGAAACGGCGAAGGATTGAGTTCGCCAACCAACGGCGATCACATGAACTTGCTGATCGACCTCTACATGTGATGCGACAGCTTGGTCGTCCTGAACCTGCACCTGATGCCTCCAACTACTGGGTCATCGATGAGAAAGAGGATGATGTTTTTGGTGTCATCATCGACATGCCCAGTGATGAATCTGAATGGAAAAAGGCGCTGAAGAACCCAGCCAAGTTCGCAGCCAAGGCAGTTTCAAAAGGAGCTGAAGTTGCGTGGCACAAGCTCAACGCCACACAGAGAGCTGCAATGGCAGAAGCAAAGCAATTGGAAGCTTCTTAATGGGTTCAACAAAAGGTGTGTGAACGCTTCAGAGGCGTCATTCTGGGCAATCGCTTGATGCGAACCCGATGGGTCCTGGTTTGCAAAGCAGTTGATGATGATGAGACAAAGGTGAAATGTAAGGCAAGGATCGCGCTGTTGTGCTTCACAGATCCCGACCTTGGATCTTTGGAGACATCTGCCCCAACTCTGTCACGCCGATCCCGCCAACTCTGCCTTTCGCTGTCAACTTTGAGACGTTGGAAAACTTACAAGGCTGATGCCAAGCCTGCGTTTCTTCAAGGCCGACAGACCCAGAAACACCGTGATATTTTCATCACACCGGTTTCTGAGTTGGCTT
This sequence comes from Cladocopium goreaui, assembly GCA_947184155.2. NCBI lineage: Eukaryota > Dinophyceae > Suessiales > Symbiodiniaceae > Cladocopium > Cladocopium goreaui. Next base: position 7,461 of record CAMXCT020005337.1, on the reverse strand, counting down.
AAGCTCTTGGAACCCCACCTAAAAGCTGCATATGGTTTGGTTTCTGCCCCTCGTGAGAGGTTTGGCGAAGTGGATGAGGTGGCCTCTAACAAGTTCGACATGCGACGGCTCAAGGCTGACCCTTGTACTTCGATCAAATTGGATCCCTAGTCTGGCCGAACCATTGGCTACATCGCCAGCCATGTGGACGACTTCCTAGCCGCTGGAGAATGGAGCAATCCAGATTGGGTCAGGACCATGGAAATCTTCAAGCTGTCTTTAGTTTGGAGCCCATGGGAAGAGCAGGCCCACACCTGCGTTGGAACAGAATACTGACTACCAGTTTCACGTTCAACCACAGCAACTACGTGGAGCAGATCAACCAGATCACCATAAACAAAGAGGAGAACATCACCAAGGAGGAGATGACTCAAGCCCGAGCAGTTTTGGGAGCAATCCAACGGAGAGCGATCCAAAGCGGACCTCAACATTCCGCAAAGCTTCCCGTTCGCAGAGTGCTTTGCCTCGTGGATCCAAGGACATCTTGCACCAGATCAACAAATTTTGCCGCGAAGTCCACGCTCAACGGTTTCAGTCCACTGCCATCAAGAACTTAGGCATTCGAGGTGATGAGGACGTTGCTTTTTGCTTGCTGGACTGATGTTGCAGTTGGCAATCGCCCTGGTATGTCATCGACAGGTGGCTACATGTTTGCCATGGTGGACGCGGCGTTTCTCCGTGGACAGAAAGGGATTGCCAACCCCATCTCATGGAGGAGCGGCAAACTCCAGCGTGTTGCCAAATCTTCCCTCTCTGCTGAGATTCAGGCCCTTGGGGATGGAGAACAAGAATTGATGTTCGTCCGTGCTGAGTGGGCCGAGCTGGTTGGAAGGAGCTGAACCTTCGAAAGCCTGAAGAGGCAACTTCAAAGATCGCTGGTGCGTGCATCATCGACACCAAGTCGGTCTACGATGCCTTCTACAAAGGCGAATGTGCAAGCTCTGGTATTTCCCTGAAGGAGAAGCATGCGGCTTTGGATCTCCTGGCCATCACCGAGAAACTTCGAAGGCAAAACACTGCCTTACTGTGGGTGGCTTCTGGTGCGCAATTGGCCGACGGCCTTACCAAAGCTGCAGCTGCCGAAGCTCTACTTTACTTTCCACAGCGAGGGCAGCTCCGGGTGGTGAAGAAGGACCCTGAGTTCATAGCTGCAAAGAAGAAGGCAAAACGCCTTGTAGGAACAGCATATCTGAAATTGCCAGATCTCACGTGGCAAAACAACTGATTGCCCGACATGACCCCACCACTAACAGTGAAAATCTTGGGGGCATGTCAGTGTTCCTGGTTCAGCCTCGTGATGCGTTCACTTCTCATGGTGGAGCATGTCACAACATTGCACGTAACTGTGGTTCTTTTGGCTCAAGGGAACCCTTTGGTCATGTTTGGATTTATGTGGGTGCCGCATTTACAGGGGATGGCAATATGAGTGGCAAACTCACAGTGGCATACGTTCACCAGGAACACTGACATGCCCCCAAGATTTTCACTGTTAGTGGTGGGGTCATGTCGGGCAATCAGTTGTTTTGCCACGTGAGATCTGGCAATTTCAGATATGCTGTTCCTACAAGGCGTTTTGCCTTCTTCTTTGCAGCTATGAACTCAGAGTCCACATAGGTGAAGCCTTGGTTACTGTTTACCCCTGGCGCCACTGAAAGCAGTGGTCAATCCTTTGCGACCCGTGCGGCGCGCGCACCATTCGTTCAGATTGGCTGGAAAACAGGTGTGTCTGCAATCGAGAAATGTAACAAGTTTCGCTGATCATTGGCCTCCACGTCAACACCAACCAGTTTTGAGGGCGCTGCCAGTGTCGCAAAGACAGAGAGCGCCCCTGTCTGGTTTTGGACTGCCTGAATCATGGTGCGAATGAACCAAACAAGGCACCCCAACCACCCTACATGCATGCATACATACATGCATGCATGCATACGTACCTACATGCATGCATACATGCATGCATGCATGCATACATACGTACCTACATGCATGCATGCATGCATGCATACATACGTACCTACATGCATGCATGCATGCATGCATACATACGTACCTACATGCATGCATACATACATGCATGCATGCATGCATACATACGTACCTACATGCATGCATACATACATGCATGCATGCATACATATGCATTGCTGCCGCCTACGCCACTCTTTTGGGTCAATGATGACCAAACCATCCCATTGTGGAGGACAACCTTGTGGTTGCACGAGGATACCATACAGTGGCTAGCTGAGACAGGAGAGTCGTACCCACTTGAATTGGGAGATGAAATTCAGCCTCGCCTTGACCAGCTCAAACCCTCTCAGCCTGCTAAGCGCTCACAACCTCCGGCTCCACCTAAACCAACTAGGTGGACGGAACGAACCGCAGAAAAACAGTCTGTGCAAGCACCGCAAGAAGCTACTCTGCAGGACCCGAAGGGAACTCAGAACACGCCGCAGCAAGTGGCTGATCGAGAACGGCAATATATGGAATTACAATATATTTTTGCTCAAGCAAACCAACGAACGCTGGCAGACAGCCGACCAGCGCATTCCAACCAGACCCAAAAACCAGCTAACTTGCTGGCCGCAAGTCAGCAAAGCACAGAAGAAGCTGCAACCACCGTGCTATCCAAATCCAACACAGATGCGGCGGCTGCGGCTCCAGCTCACCAAGAGAGTCACCGGCCCCCTAAGGTCAGTGCACAATCATTATTCAGCCAAAGACCAGGTCCGCCATCGCTACCACCCGCGAGCAATTTAAAGGCGGATACCCCGGGTACCGGTGCGTTATCCTCCGACTCTCGCTCCGCAGCACACAACAGAGCTGAAGAGCAGCAGCAGCCTCAAAAGGAGCAACCCATGGATGACAACGAGACACCGACAGAAGAATCTCCGCCTGTTGACACACCCAATGAATCGCCAAACACGCAAGCCACTGCTACTGTTGTTGCTAGCAGCCCAGAACCTGCTAGTGAAGCCGACCAGGAAGTTGACCTCCTTGCAGCGGACATTCCTACATTGCAGAACCTGCAGAGGGCAGCCTGTGAGAAAGTGACGTATCATGAAACGCGACTTGCCAGTGCCCGCCAAAATCTATATCGTATCACGAAACGCCTTAAGACAATACAAGATGGCCAGGCACCAGATACTCCGCAGGCTTCGCCAGTGGCAGATATAGTAATGGAAATCATTGACTGAGTGAATCTGCAGCCAGCTAGCACGGAGTGCACATGACTGTGTTGAAATCACCTGATCAATGCTGTCTTCAGCCGCCGCCTACCCCACAGATGCGCCAAGAGAAAAGCAGCTGCGTGCCAGAGTGTTACCCCCCGAACTTTTAGACTTTATGGGAGCGTACCCACTCAAATTTGACCCCCACAAGCCAGAGTTAGGGGATCGTTACTTGGGTATTCTTGTTGTGTTGGTCAGGCGTATGTCCCAGGTCCTGTCGTCTTTGTTCATCTGAGCTCCATTGGTACTCACCCCTATTTTGTTTGATGGGATTGCATCTGACACCTATACTGGGATAATGTGTCTTCACTGCAGCTTTTGCGGCTCTACTAGTTTCTATAGCTAGGTCAGCCATAAGCCACTCAATTCGCATCTCAAGGTGATAGACAAGCCTCGATTGTTTTGGTTTCTTTCAACTCCACTCGAATTGGCTCTGCAACGAGAAACCCCGACCCCGGGTACCGGGTGTTCGGGGTCTCCCTAACTTTGCTAATTCATTGGACACATTTTGACCTCTACCGCCTTGACAGTATTCACTAGTCCTGTTGTTCACTGGGAACCTGACACCGGGTACCGGTTGTTCAGGGTTGCACCCACGCCAGCATGCTACAACAGCTCATGACACCAAATAGGTTCATTTCATTGGCGGTCCAGCGTGACCACTCAACATGGCACGTGCGGCAAGTAATTTGCAATATGTTTCTCTCCTCTGGGCCGCTGGTGCATTGCCAAAGGTATAAGCAAGTTCGGCACTGTGCGCATACCCAAGCACATGTACCTTTTTGATTGTATTCGTAGCAGCATTGAATGAAACATTCACCATGATGTTGGCAGCCAAATCGTTCTTTGTGCGGACAGCGGGGCGGGTGTGAGACATGTTCATAAAGATGTACAATAGGCACCAACTGTCGCATGTACAAGCCGCCCTGCTCAAAGTTTTACAGCATGAACGAGATTTGAGCAAATTTCACCTTGTGCAAGGAAACAAGCCGCCGTTTGAAGGCGAACTGCGGGAGGTTCTGGGTTGTAGGTGGGTTTGCGTTGATGCAGTTTTTGATTGTAAAGTTTAACCCCGTTATTGGCAGTGAATATGGAGCACGGCTAAACAAGCAGCCATCTTCCTCCCTGGGTGTCAAGGACCACTTCCTTCAGGGGGGATATATGCCAAATTTTATTTGATTGGATGTGAACATTGGGGCGCTGCAGTGTGGTGCATAGCACGGGCGTTTATTGTAAGGAGCGATGAAGCGCATGCAGACACAAAGACATTCAAGTGACTTTGGCCACAGACTCTTTTTCATATGCGACCGGGTTTGGGTTTTTAGCCGCTAGCCTTCGTTTTGGAGCCCCAAAGCACAGGACATGTTTTGGTATTTTTGGTTTGATTTGAGCTGGGCCAGGCCGGCTCATTGCAATCACAATCACAGCCTGTCCAATGGCCCTGTAGGGAACATTTCTTGTGGGATGCGTGGAAGTTTCGGTTGCCATTGGCGATCAGCACCAGGCGATGTTGATTTGATGCGATATCACGATAGGGCGTGAAGTGACTTGGAAGGCACGAAGTGGCGGAATGAGTGGGGTGAGCCAGTCATGACTATTGAGCTGCAGTTTCGGGCAATTTGTACGCGTCATCGTCATCCTCATTTGAAAAGATGGGCTGCAAACAATATGGACGGTTCTTGCGGGGTTATGGGTCTTTATATTCTTGAAAGCCAGGGCCAGCCATTGTGACAGGGCATTTGCTGAGGCCGTCACATCGTTTTTGGGTCAGCTCATCTGTGACTTCAAACCACCGCGTCACCTTTGAGATGACAATGATGGTAGGGATGGAAGAGCCGCTATTCATTCCAATTCATTCCCTGCCGTGCTCAGGTTGCGGAGCAGTCCTGAGATGAGCAGGTTTGCTTTGCAGTCGCGCGGAAGGCTTGCAGGCCCAACGGGAAACAAGTCCTGATTCCTGATCCCCGAGCGTGTCAGAATCAGGTCATTTGTTTGTTCCGGGGGTGCCCCATGCCCGCTGCCTCATTTGGGCTTGGTATGATCTAGCTGCTTTTTGGGGACTGACATATTCTTGGCTTACAATCGCGGAGCCGTATTCCAATGATTGCGAGGGCAGCCCCCTTGTTTAGAAGGTTGGCGGTCAGACTTGGCACAGACGAAACTTGATGCGAATCTGAAGGGTTGGCGGGATTGTTTGGGACAACCATTCCTAAGACTCCTAAGACGTGTGCATCTTAGGAATTTCATTTTACTATCAGAATCATTCCATGGGCGAGTGGTACCTTGGGCTCACTTTTTAGGCCTTGACCGTTGCTAGCCCGTCAATGATTTGCGTGAACTTGGCTTGGTCATGCCTAGAATGCATGAGGGAGCAAATCCTATTCTTACCAGCCTTTAACAAGTGAGGCGCCGGTATTCTGACTAGGGACTTCATGGCTCAAGGATTCTTATGAAGTCTTGATTGGGCTGCAGCATATAGTGCGTTAGCTTTGGAAAATCAACCCAACTCCTACACGCAATTTCTTTCTGGCACACTTGTAGGAACCCATATTCTTATGGAAATAGGCGTCCGCAGAAAGTCGCAGCCGTCCGAAAGCTCATGACCAAGCTTGCCTTGCACCTTTCGCAATTCTTCTGGCAGCTTTCGGGCGAAGTCCTGAGGGTTGCCGCAAGCGTTGTTGCGGCTTGTTGCCAAGATCCGCCAAAAGGTGCGCCCTTCTAAATTTCAAAACAGCACGAGGCCCCAACAGCATATCATAGTCGGTCGATCTTGGCATAGGCACAGCCAGGTACAAATACGGCAAGTGCAGCGCACAAAAGGAAATTTGCTTGAGGCCGCCCTCGGAACCATATGAATAACTCTGAGAAGGGCCCAGGAGGGACCATTTAGGCAGCGTCTTTGTGTTTCTTAGAAGCATCTTCGATGCTTGGGTATTTCCATGAGCGAGCGTGGGCGAACAGAGAGCGTGGACAGCAGGGAGTGGAAGGTGTTCGGGGGCATGAGCAGAGCAGAGTGTGGGCGGCAGGAGGCGGATCGAAATTGGTGGGGAGGGGCTGGTGGACAGGAGCAAGTGGAGGCGGTTTTAGGGCGTGTTTCTTCCCCTTGATTGATCAAAATGTTGGAAATTAGCGGCGATTAAAGGCAGGGAAGCCTTCTTTTGGGATCGCACCTTTGACTTGCTTCTCTTGTTTGATCAGGGCTTGGAAATATATAAACAGGCACCCAAAGGCAAGGGAAATCTAATTTCGGCGTACAGAATTGAAGGGTGTGGCTGGTACGTTGGTACTTTTAAGGGTTGGGCTTGATTGCTCATGCTTTGCGCGCTTTAAACTGTGTTGCTGCCGTGCTGAAAGGGCAACGGATGTTGGCAACCTTTGCAAAGCGATCTTTTCACTGGCTGGCGCTCCCTATTGGAGCCCTTCAATTGTCGAAGCCTTTCAATAATTGAAGCCCTTCAAGTATTGAAGCCTTTCAATACGTGAAGCCCTTTCAATTAGTGAAACTCCTCATGTGTTGAAGGCCTTCAATTCTCGATTCTCTCCAAGTATTGAAGCCTTTGGAAACCCATTCAATTCTTGAAGCCCTTCAACGATTGAAGCCATTCCATTATCGAAACTCTCATCTGCTAAAGCCCTTCAATATTCAAACCTTGAAGCCCTTGCATGATTGAAGCCTTTGAAGTATCAAAACCGTTCAAAAAATACAGCCCTTCAATCATTGAAGCCCTTCAATTGTTGATTTTTCAATTTTTGAAGGCGCTCAATTATTGAAAATCTTCAAGAGTTCAAGCCATTAAATTCTTGAAGCGCTTCAATTAAAAGCCGTTCAAGACATGAAAGCCTAAGCCGCTCACTATTGAACCCCTTCAAGTATTGAAGCCCGTCATTTGTTGACGCTCTTCAAGTATCGAAGCCCTATTGATGCACTTCAATTGCTGAAGCTCTTCAAAGGTTGAAGCGCTTCTCTACTTGAAGGCTTTCAAAAACTGAAATCATTTCACAATTAGCGCATTATCATTTGCTGTGGCCCTTTTGTTCCCGAATGCGTAGCAAGGGTTCCCGTTTCACTCTGGGGGTCTGGGGGTTGAGGGTGTGTTCGCTAGACGTTGCGTTCACGGTCGCAACCATCCGCAACCGTCCGCAACCGTCCGCAACCGTTCGCGCGATTGCTATATGGCCGTGCCTATGGCAAGTTCTG
>CAMXCT020005336.1:0-18309 GCA_947184155.2 Cladocopium goreaui | reverse complement strand
GCAGGAGGGGCAGATGAAGACACAGGAATGGCGCCCCCTACGATCCACCCTGATGCACACCATGGCCCTGACACTGCAACATCGGCTGAAGAAGTTGTACGACAGTCAACAGACGGACCCATTGTTCCAGACGGCCTTGCAACACCATCTCCTGAACGACAAGGGGGAGTTCTTTTACCACAGATGGGATGCAAAGAGCCAGTCACTGTCACAGACGGATCAACAGCCGGTGGGCATGGCCCGCATGAAGAGGTATGTGGATCAACTGGTCGAGAACACCCAGGACCCGGCCAACACGCTGAAGTTCCACAGTCTGAGACCCTCCGATCAGAGGATGACGCCGTGGCTCCTGCAGATTTCCATGCGGTGCGACGAGTTACAGACCCTGTTGGAGACGTTGGCAGGCTGCAAAGTCTGGTGTCTACTGGGCGCATCCCTGAAAGTGCACACGATGCATCAGAGCCATCAAGCGCTGCAGCTGCAATCCCTCCTGGGCAAGAGCAAGGGCAAAGGGAAGCATGCGGGGAAAGGGCAGAGCAAATAGCCTCACCTTCAATGCCAAGTCGGACCACCATGCTAGCAGCCCTCAGCCAAGTGACCCTCAGCAATGATGGCAATCAATGTTTCATCAATGCAGCCATGATGGCGCTCCTGTGGGCAATGCTCAGCCGAAGTGATTTTCAGCTGACAGATTTGGGGCCACAAGCCACCCTGATTATTCAATGCCTCATGACCTTTGCATTAGGGCCCATTTCCTTAGCTGTTCAGCCTTGGTTCAGTGGACTGTTGCAATCTTGGCCAAATCCATCCAATCAGGGTGACCCTGTGGAATTTCTTTCACATGTACTCAGGGGACTGCACTTGGGCGGCTTCAACATGAAGTGGGAACGTAGAGTGCAAGTTCATGGAACCACCAGGCTCATGGACCAAAGCGATACCCTGCGCCCCATTACAGTTCAGTTTGATGCCAATGATCCTGATGCCATTCAATATGGATACACTGCACTGCAAACCATGCTGCATTCCTGGGAGACCCAATATGGCATGCAAACTGCGCTGACTGCCCCAGATACCCTGCTTTGCATTCACGTTGATCGGTACATGAGCCAAGGTCCCAACGATGCCATCAAATGTGAGCGCCCTATTCACTTTCGAGGTGGAATCACATTGCCAGTTTTTGACTCTGAAGACATCACAGTCAGCCGCCGCGGTTATCAGGTGATGTCAGCCATTGCACACCTAGGCATGGATGAGCAAGGCCATTGCAGAGCACTCCTGAAAACATGGCCAAGGGCAGCCCCAAAACCAGTTAATTTCCTGGTCACTGACGATGGACGGCAGCCACAAAGGATCTGGGCAGAGCCACAGTGGTTCAAACAAAATGTGACATGCTTTCTGCTGTGTGACTGCGACAGGATTGACCTGTTCCAAATGCCGCCCATTCCAGACTCCGATCAGGAGATGCCTGACTCTGCCTCTTCCAGCCAGGAAGATCAGGATGTGCATACGCTGCAGAATCTCATCAGATCCTTGCCGAAGTGATTTCCGTGTACAAAGCCGGAATGCCTATGCAGACTCCTGAAAGTGATTGCACCTGCCGCCATAGCGAGATCCATCCATAGCAAGCCTGTAGACATCCATAATTCATTGCTGCGCTGCCGTTTCACCATGCCATTAGTTTCCCCTTAAGCCCTCACATCCGTGAGTGACCCCCAAAATAATAATAATAAAAAAAAACAAATGAAGGGCCAAGAGGCAAAATGCCCACCAAACAAGAAGCCAAAAAAAAAAAAAAAAAATGTGGCCAAGAGGCATTCGCCCAACAAACAAAAAAAAAGCATGGATTTACCGAGCATGAATTCAATGCATTGCCGCACAGAACCTGTCAAAGGACAGCCTTAGTCTTTTGCCTGGCAGCGCAGCGTATCACCACTGCATTTTGCAGCATTTTTCCAATGGAGTTTTTGGGCATCCGCCTGCTCCATGGCTGGTTTTTTTCACAAAGACCTCCATCCCTGGAGGCCAACAATGGAGCCATCCAAATGTTGAGGCGCGCACGAGACTTTTCTTGGAAAAGGAGTGTAGAAAAAAAAAACAAAAAAAACACACACACAAGCCCCTTTGCTGCCACGAGTGCGGCGCCCAAGCGTGTTCACTAGCGACACTTTCTGGGCTGTTTTCGCATTGTGTTTTCGATCTGCTGCCATTTCGCCATATTCGATCCCTGCTGTGCTGTACTTCTGATTTCTTTGTGTCGGATCTTCGATTTTGCTGAGCTGTTGATTTCTCATTGGAACCGCTTTTTCTGTGACGGCATTTGCACCCATTCGTCATTCCATTTGCAATTGCGTTTCCTTTGCGTGTACATGAGCCTTGGACTTTTCCTGCAGAGTGTTTTGAGTTTTTGCACGTGGCTTGCCTGGCTTAACACTGCACTGGCTTGGAGAATCCTTTGCAATTGTGCCCAACTACATCATCAGCTGGCTTTCTGCAGTGGGACCATTCTTTTTACTTTGGATCCCTTGGCTCCACACGGACAACAACTGGCCTTCTGCCGTGGGGCCCCTTACAGGTGGACAGCTTCATTTACACTGTGGTTGTTTGTGGCTTTCTGCAGTGGGGCCAATTTTAATTTCTGGGGTATATTTGCACAACACGGACAACAACTGGCCTTCTGCCGTGGGGCTCTGTTTTGGTGGCCTGATACTTTTGGCTTCAACTGGATTTGGTTCCAATTGTGGACACCGAAACCTGACGCCTTTTGCGGTGGGGCAACACCGGTACAGATAGCCTTCTGCGGTGGGGCACTGGCGTGGGTCCAACAGTGGTTTTTGCAATTTCGAATACAGCTGACCTCTGCAGCACACGGACCTTTGCTGGCCTTCTGCCGTGGGGCCCATTACAGGTGGATAGCTTTATTTACACTGTGGTTGTTTGTGGCTTTCTGCAGTGGGGCCAATTTTAATTTTAGGGACAATTTTGCTCAACACGGACAACAACTGGCCTTCTGCCGTGGGGCTCTGTTTTGGTGGCCTGACACTTTTGGCTTGCATTGGATTTGGCTTCAATTGTGGACACCGAAATCTGACGCCTTCTGCGGTGGGGCAACACCGGCACTGACAGCCTTCTGCGGTGGGGCATTGGCGTGGGTTCAACAGTGGTTTTTGCAATTTCAAATACAGCTGACCTCTGCTGCACACGGACCTTTGCTGGCCTTCTGCCGTGGGGCCCATTACAGGTGGATAGCTCTATTTACACTGTGGTCGTTTGTGGCTTTCTGCAGTGGGGCCAATTATAAATTCAGGGACAAATTTGCTCAACACGGACAACAACTGGCCTTCTGCTGTGGGGCTCTGTTTTGGTGGCCTGACACTTTTGGCTTGCATTGGATTTGGCTTCAATTGTGGACACCGAAATTTGACGCCTTCTGCGGTGGGGCAACACCGGCACTGACAGCCTTCTGCGGTGGGGCATTGGCGTGGGTTCAACAGTGGTTTTTGCTATATCAAATCCAGCTGCCCTCTGTTGCACACGGACCTTTGCTGGCCTTCTGCCATGGGGCTTTCACCCAATTTTCTGGTTTCATTTTATTTACAACAACATTTGCACAGCGTTTTTCCTCTTGGATCCTGCACCTGCTGGCTAATTTGGCCCTTGTGCTGAACACGATATACCTCTGGCCCTTCACATTTGGGCTTTTTTGGCGGCTTTTTGATCGATTACAGGCGAATTTCACAGACAGATTGACTTGGGCGCTTCCTCCTGGCTGCCTACCCGGTCCCAAGTCCGGGCACTCCAGAGGATTTAAGATTTTCCAATTTTGCCTCTTGGTTTGGATTTCTTATCACCATATGCCTGACATCAACTGGAGTGGGGGTGAGGGTTGCGGTTTGACCACGGAAACCGCTGGAGCACCTCTCACATGGGAAGAGGCTCTCATTCACCAATATGGTGCAAAGCAACGTGGAGTTCAGCCAACAAGCAGCTTCGGCTACCTACGGCCGTCCATGGATGCGGTGAAAAAAAGAAGCTTGAAACGAGCTGTCAAACGTGCTCAGAGAGATGGCACCTGCTGGTACAAAGGAAAGTGCTACACTGTTGGTGATCTCAAAACGGCTCCTGTGTTTGCTGCGGTCGCTGGCGGCTCAGACCCTGCTCAGCCGAGATCCACTCCTCCGGTCTCTGATCAATTTACATGCAATGCTCGACATCAGAACAAGCGCTATCTGCGCTATTTGTGTTGGAACAGCGGTGGTCTGAGTCAACATCGCTTGGACGAACTGAAACTCTGGTGTCGAGGTCAATGCATTGACATTTTGATTATCCCGGAGACCAGATGGCAATTCTCCAACGAGTGGAGTGATCCTCACTGGATGCATGTGCATTCTGGACATCCGACCCAGACAGGAGCTGGTATCCTGATCATGATTGCGTCCCATGTTTGTAAACCCACCTCCTTCAGATGGACAGAGGTTGCACCTGGTAGGATTATACATGCCCAGCTTCGTTTTTCCCAGAGATGCTTTGATTTGGTTGCGTGTTATCAGCATACTTTCATGGCAAGTAGCTCCAGGATCCATGATCGCAAGACCTGGTGGACATGTCTAGATAGGTATCTTAGCACGCTCCCGAAGAGGAACGTTCTCCTTTTGGCAGGAGATTTCAACTGCAGCCTTCCTGCGGCTCCCGGCCATGTGGGATGTGATGGCTTCCTGTGGAAACGGATTCATCAACAGGGTCCCTCTCACCCTGATTCAGGCGATTTTCTGGCCCTTGTGAAAGCTCATCATTTGGTTGCGTTGAACTCATGGACACATGCTCAGGGTCCCACCTTCAGGGGATATAATGGATGCTCACGTATTGATTTCTCCTTCACACGCCTGCCTTTGGCGGATGGGTTGGCTAAAGATGTCAAACTTTTGCATCAATCTCCTTTCCTTGCGGTTGATCATTTTGGACATTTTCCCATGGTGGGACAATTGAGAAGGCATTGGATTCCACCACAAGCGACGGACACAACATCAGGCATCTCTGCACAACAACGGGCTGCTGGCAGACTGGCCCATGCTGCACAAACCCAAGAGTGGCAAGCGTTCATGACTGCCTCAGCTGAGCGTATCGATGCTTATCTATCCCAGGCAGACCCATGGGACTCCAATCTTTTTTTGGAATTGCATCAGATTGCTGGGAATGTTTTTAGTGCTTCCTTTCCATCATTGCCTCGACAGACTGCTGACACCCCTGTGGATGCCACAAGATCCATCATTATGGACAAATGGAGGCACAGGGATCAATGCAAAAAATTGCACCTGCCATCCCCGCGAAATGTGTTCAGAGCGTGGTTTCATATTGCAAGATTTCATGCACTCAGAAGATCCCACAAGAAACATGCTTTTTTGGTTCGCAAGCAAAGATTTGACATGATCCTTGATCAAGCCCAACTTGCTGCTCGACAGCACGATAGCTATCAATTGTTTCAGGTCATCAATCGCTTTGCTCCAAGATTGCCCAAGTGTAGATTGCAAATCAGAAACATGCATGGTAACTTGGCCTCTCCGGTAGAAGAACAGGCTATCATGCATGAATTTGTGCGCTGCACCTGGAAGGGATCCCCAACGGTCCCCAAAATGCCTTGTGACATGACAGGACTCCCGTTCACCATAGAGGAGCTCAGCAGGGCGCTGCGAGAGATACCCATCTCCAAGGCTGTTGCCAAGCCTTTCAGCCCTGGCCTGATTTGGCATGCTCACTCGCACCTTTTAGCGGGACATTTGTACAGAATTTTGCAACAGCTCTGGATGCAAGCTGAGCCAGTAGTCCCGGCTTGCTGGAGAGACGCCTGGCTATTGCTCATCCCGAAACCATTGAAGAAACCAAGTCATCCGGGCTCCTTGCGGCCCTTGGCGCTCCAGGAACCTATAGGTAAGGCTGTGATGGGACTGCTTGCCAGACTTGCCCAAAGGGACTCACTGGCTCAGCTGTTGGCTTGGCCTCTCTGGGCATATTTGCCAACTCGTAGCACTCAACATGCATTGCTCCGGGTTGCGGCACATTGCAAGGCTGGACGATCCCTTGTTGCCTCCCAAAAACCGACGGTTTTTCACAGACATCAGCAACTCCCAATGTACCAGGTATGTGGAGCCATTCAGCTCTTCTTAGACCTTAGCAAAGCCTTCGACAGTGTCAGTCGTGCTGAATTGTTTGGGAGGCTGCATGAAGTCCTTGACAACCCGAGGGTGGTGCACATGCTGGCCAGATGGCATGAATACACTTCATATCATGTTGAAGTCAATGGTAGCACCACACCAATTGAAGTAGGAGCTGGCGTACGCCAGGGATGTAAGGGCGCACCCTGGCTATTTAATGCCTTTGTTCTTCTGTACCTCAGAGACCTTGCACATTTGATCGACTGGCGGTGGTTGAGGGATCACATGAATGTTTATGCAGACGACATACATGCTTGTTGCCTCTTTTACTCCAGTGATGAATTGCAACGCATTCTCTCCTATTTTGGCCTGATCATGGAAACATTGCAAAACAAAGGATTGACCATCAACACTTCCAAATCAGCAATTCTCCTCACCATGGGTGGCACCAGCTACCGCCATGTCCGTTCGGCACTGACCTCTCGCGATCATGAAGGAGAATGGATCAAAATCAGCGGATGCGTGCAGGAGTTTGTGCTTCCGGTTGTCAAGCAAACCAAATATCTTGGCACCTTGATTAGCTATCAGCAGTTTGAACTTGCCACCACCAGACACAGACTGAGCCTTGCCAAACTTGCCTTCAACCGCCTGAAGCGCTGGCTCACCGCCAGACGGGGTCTTGCCGCAGAAGCACGCATGCGATTGTGGACCACATGTGTACTCCCAATTTTGACATATGGCATTTTCACTGTCGGCCTCACCAAAACCTGTTTGCAGCTGCTGCAGCAGACCATGTTTTCGATGCTGAGACAAGTTCATCATGATCATGCCTTTGCCACAGGTAGGACACATGCAGATGCACTGACTTTTCATAACCTTGACTCCCCGCTGCGGTTGCTATGGAGAGCTGCTGACTCTCTGCATCGGTCTGTTACCAAGCCCCCCTTGTATCGGCATGCAGATGATCTGAGCACTCAACTGGATTGGACACCCTTGCAGAGCATGAAGGATTTGATCCAGCATGAACTTGACCTAGGTTTGGTAGTCCACGGACCTGTGATGCCGGGAGACGAGGCTGTTTGGCCATTTGAGCATCGATGCCCACATTGTGAGTTTTCCTCTGTTCATTTGCCTGTTTTGCGACGCCACTTGACAGTTGAACATGGCATCACTCGATATCGCCAACATGTTCCAGATCCTTCCCATTATATGCATCATGGTTTACCACAATGCACCCTGTGTCATGCTGCATTCACAACATGGAGATCCTTTCATATTCATGTGCAACGGGGATGCCAGGCTGACACTGTGGCACTGCGCACTGCCCGACCTGTGGCACCATTTCCTGAGCAATCAATGAGCCAGCCTGTCACTCGGACTGCCGATACCCAGCCAGCTGGATCAACTCTGAAGTTGACCAAGCATGAGATGGATGCGATTCACCGTCATGAGTTTGGACCTCGTTTGCTGACCCTAATTCATCAACGTCGATGGCCTGACCTGCTGAGAGAACGGGCTGGTTGCTCATACCTGTCCAGACACTGCCTGCTTTGCGGTCAGTACGTTGGTAGAGCCCAGGCAATGCATCAACATGTGAGAATGATGCACAATGCATATAGCTCCCTGGTGCAGACGAAGGCAACCCAGTTGACCAACTTGCATAGCGATGAAACACCATGCTCTGCCTGCGGAGTGACATTCATTTCGTCACACTCTTGCAATGTCTGGTTTCAGGTAGCCTTGTTGATCGTGCATGGCCCTAAACCCACG
Source organism: Cladocopium goreaui (assembly GCA_947184155.2). Taxonomy (NCBI): domain Eukaryota; class Dinophyceae; order Suessiales; family Symbiodiniaceae; genus Cladocopium; species Cladocopium goreaui. The sequence continues at coordinate 10,393 of CAMXCT020005336.1, read as the reverse complement.
CATGGTGTTGTGGAATCGCCTCCTGATGGGCTAAAATGTGAAATCTGTGGCAAACAATGTGCCACGACTCAGGAGATGCACCGCCACTTGCAACAGGATCACAAGCTGGTGAGCTCAGTTTGGCACGAGAGCCGTGATAGCTTTCAGGGTGAACCGGTGTGCAATCACTGCCACATGCTTTTCCAGACGATGGAAGGCCTTCGAAGCCACATCAACCAGGGGCGCTGCTTGCAATATGACCCTGATGCTTCTACAATGCCTTCAGCAGTACTGAGCACCTGGACATCAGCTTGCTGCAATGGGCAATTTGAGTCCATCTTGTTGGACTCCCGCAACAGGATGAGATTGACACTGCATTGCCAATGCTGTCCCAAAAGATGCACTCGATCTGCGGACCTGTCGGCCCACTTGCAAAGCTCTCACTCCAGCCTTTGGAATGAGGCCAAACCGTTGGTTCACTACATGGTCCAGAGGTACTACAAGACCTTGGGCTGCATTTGCAACCCGTCTTGCAATGTGGTTCGACTGCAACACATATGCATGCCATTTTGGCAACTGGCAATGCAATTCCACCGGCTTCCCATGGCCATTTTCATGCCGGCCAAGCTGACCATGACCGAACTTGCCAGGGCTCTCCCACAGCACATTCCTGCTGATTTGCGCTGCACAGTGGAACAGGCTCTTTTGCGGTACGACCTTGGGACGCTCTGGACAGATGCCTTGCTTTTGGATGCCTGCAGCAGCACTTGCTTCTTTTGTGGCATTGACCTGCTGGCGATGGATCTATTCTATCATTTGCATGAGGCACACCAGGGAATGCATCCGGTTGTCAAGACATATGTTGCACAACTGCTTCAACACGCCATGGATCACAGTGACAATGATTGTGCCTGTTTTGCATGTGGCCAGATTTTCAATACACCGGCTGTTGAGCCTGCGTCCCAAACCTGCCCATCCAGACAGCAGCTGGTTCAAGCTCACTTGCGAGCTCAGTGTCCGAGCATTTTGCAACTTGCGTTATTGCTCACACACGTTCATCATGGAACTCCAAGATTGGCAGATGGGCCAAGAGGGAGCCTTGAGCCAGATGCTGCAGACCTTCCAAAACCTGGCGCCGATGCTGGACACAGGGCTGAAGCTTTCTCCCAACCCAGCGGCACCCAAACGACAACGCAGACAGGACGGGGCCATAAAGCCAAAAGAAGAAAGCTCTCAGCAGGGGCACGGGCAAGACGCCCATCTCGACCAACAAAAACTGCTGATCCTGATGGCCAAGCTGCTGCTTCGGGTGGACCGAGACTTGCAGGTGATCCACCGAGAGACAACATTCATCTTCTACTTCAGCTGCAAGGATCCAAAGGGCGTTCTCCCATTGATGCTGCAAGAGGCGGAGACCTGGCATCAAGCATCCACGGAGAATGCATCAACGTGGAAGAGACCCCTGCGCCAGGTTTTGCTCCAGACCTTGCTCACAGCGCTGACGACTCGGGTCCACAAGCTTCTGGAGGCCCCGGAGGACTCCCCACTGATGGAGGCGGCCAAGAGCTCCAGGATTCTCTTGGAGAACAAGACCATACCATTCATGGAATGGAACCCGCAGGAACAGAAGCTCCAGGTCTCACAGAAGACGCCCGTCAGTCTGGCCAAAATGAGCGAGCACTGTCTGGAACTCCAGGATGGCTTCAAGGATCCAACCTTGATTCAGAAGTTCCACTCACTGCCGGCGAAACCGGACTCAGCAGTGACACCATGGAGACTTCAGATGTCATCCCGGGAGGCCAGGACCTACGAACTCATGCTCCATCTTGCGTACTCCCAGGTTTGGACGCTCTTGGCCACCAGTCTCAAGCAGCACAACCTGTACCAGAGTTCCCTGGCGGCCACCATCGAGCAGAATCTGGGACTCCGCCCCAAGGGACAGGGGAAAGGGAAACAGAAAGGGAAGGGTCACAAGGCCAACCAGGCCAAACCAGCGCCTTGACTGGTGACCTTCACATGACGCCTGGTGAACTGACACACATTGTGTCCCATCTGGTCCTTGCCAACCCGAACAATTGGTGCTTCTGCAATGCTGCGGCATACTCCTTGTTTTGGACGGTCCTGAATCTGAGCTGCTACACACCTGAGCTTTGGGGTAGACAATGCCATGAGATCATGCGGTTTTTGGGCACTGCCAAAACACAACTCAGTTCTCTTGCCACCCAAGTTTTCTTCCAAGATCTCATGCGTTGCTGGGGACGAGATGCGATTGGACAGATGTCCTCTTCAATTTCTCAACAGGACTCTTCGGAGTTTGTTCAAGTTTGGCTGAATGAGCTACAGTCTTCTGCCTTCCAAATGCAGTGGGAAAAGCGGATGACAGTGACAGAATATACTCATATGCTTGATTTTAGCCATGAACCATATGCTCCGATTTGCTTGAAATTTGATGAAACCCAGATTCTCTTGCCACATTGCTCCATGAATTCACTGATCGGCACCTGGCAGCAGGTGGATGGGATGCACACGGCTCTGCTCCATCCGACCACCTGTATCTGCGTTCACGTGGACAGATGCGTGATGGGCCCGGACATGACAGTTCACAAGTGCCTTAGCAGGCTTCAACTTGATGAAGAGTGTTTTTTTCCGGTCTTTGCAGATGGGACGATTCAGAGTGACTTTCATGCCTATACTGTTATTGCGGCAATGGCTCATTTGGGACATGATGGCTCAGGGCATTACAGGGCTGCTTTGCGTCTTCGCCCTATGGTCCAAAATCACACAAATCCCATTCAATGGCTGGTCACAGATGACTGGCGTGCACCGGAGGCGGTCTGGACCCTCCAAGATTGGTTGCTTGAGAATGTGACGATGGTTTGGCTGGCGCGATCAGATTCCATTCGACTGCCTTTTTACCGACAGGACATGCAGCAGCCTCGAACATCAGTGACTGAACTCTTGGACATGCTTACGGACCCAAGCACGTGAAAAACTTCCATGGCAGATCCAGCTCTTGCATGCGGCTTCTTTCAATTTTTCACCATTTTCATTTTTCCATGTGGCCATGCATGATTCCGAAAGGGACCGCCAATACAGTTTGGCGTTTGGCTGGCATTGACCTTGCAGCTCGAAAAGGCGTGTGCGCAAAACACACACACACACACACACACACAAGCCCCTTTGCATCCACACGTGATGCCTCAAAGAGCGAGGAGCTCTAGCGGCAGCTCACAGATTTAGCCCGTTTTGTCGTTTCAGTGTAGATCGCCATACCTTGTTTGCTGGATTTCCTCTTTCAATATAGATTTCTGGTGGATGTGGACAGGCCATCTGACTTGGTTTTTTCTTCTCAGCTTCACAGCGGAGCTTGCAAGATATACACCTGGATATTCAATTTGCATCACAGTGCTTGCTTCGGTACTTGTCAGACAGCTGTGTCTGTTGACCACATCGCACAACCAAGAAATTGACCTCCTGGAGATTTGCTTGCTGCTGATTTTTTCACTGGCTTGTACTGCAGGGTCGCTCCTGTTCCAATTTTCTTTTGTGCCTACGATTGGCTTTTATTTACAATACATTTTCTGGCAAATTTTTCTGGCCTATTACTGCGGGTGGCTCCGAACATTTTGCAATATCAATTTGAAGCGTTTTCCATTTTGCGTGCAGCTTGACACCACATCACAGAGGACTGAGATCAATTGTTTGTACATCCGATCTACAACTGAATCACAACCAAGTCAACGAGGGCTCTTCAGATTTTGCAAATCCGGTCCCAAGTCCGGACGCTCAGGTTGGACAATAAGACTCTCCCTGGTTTGCGCACTCCTCATTCTTTCATTGATCCTTTGTAGTTGCGACCTGGAGATGCCACAGCCACAGATACTGAGCGGGGGTGAGGGTTGCCTTGATTGGTCATGGATCAAGGCCGGAGCTGACTTCGATGCTGAGGCTCTTCATCAACTTACGGAAGCGAAACATCATGACAAAGCGCTGCAATTGGGCTCCGGCCCTGAGAATCCCAGCCGACCACATCGCGTTTACAGCAATGTACAGAAACGGAGCTACAAGAGAGCTTTTCGCAGGGCATTGATGACAGGGAGCGCCTGGTACCGCGGCAGGTGCCTGACTCCAGAGCAATTTGCCCCTGGCATATCACCACCTGTGACCACTGGAGGGGATCCACCTTTGAAATCCACTCCATCTGCACATACACCGAGATGTCGCATGCAAATTGGTCATGTAAATGTTGGTGGATTAGCCACCGAAAAGCTCCATGAGATAAAACTATGGGCAGAACGTTCTGCCCTGGACATTCTCCTGCTCAGTGAAACGCGCTGGAATTTTGAAAGTGAGTGGACTGATGCCTCCTGGTATCATCTCCATACTGGAACAGCTACTGACAAGGCGGACGGCCTTCTGTTCCTTATCAAGAGGAAGCTCTGCAGTTCCGATCAAATCAGCTTCACAGCACCGCTGCCTGGCCGGATCGGCCACCTGCGCTTGCACTTTAACAAGAGATCCATGGATATACTGGGCTGTTATCAATATGCTGATACGCTATTTCATCATAAGCATAATCATCGGCATGATTTCTGGCAGAAGTTGGAACATCAAATGGCTATGATTCCCAACCGCAACAGTGCTGTTATCATTGGGGATTTCAATTGCAGTGCACTGGTTTCAGGACCTCATGTTGGAACGAACCAATTTACATGGGATGGCAAACTGTGTCGCAGCCAGCCACATCGGGACAGTTCCACCTTTCAGGAATTTTTGACGAAATTTCATTTGACTGTTCTGAACAGCTGGAATGCAAAGAATCCACCTACATATGATAATCAGATGACAGCTTCTAGTATTGACCATGTCATTATGCGCATTGCAGATGCTGACATTACCGCCAAGGATGTCAAGATCATTCTCAGAGCACCTTTTGTGCCTTTGACTGGAGCGCGACATATCCCCATGATATGCTCGGTCAGGAAGATACCATATGCATTCACCAGGACGGCACAAACCACTGCTTGTTCCTTCCAGCAAAGGATCAGCTGCAGACGAGCATGGCAGCAGCAAGATGAACATTGGCACCAGTTTCATGCAAGTTTCACTCAAAGTTTTGCTGATTTCACTGCACAGCCTCATGAAGACACTTCATTAATTGATGATTTGCATCAGAATTTGTTGCCTGTTTTTCACCAAGCGTTTCCAAAGGAACGATCCAATGCTCAACCACTGAGCTCCCCTAATCCAATGCAGACACAGATGATCCAGAGCAAATGGCAGCATCATGCGCACATTGTACAGTGCCAAAGTACGGATCTGCAGTCCCTGTTTCAGGTCTGGTTTCATTATGGTCGTTTTCGCTCTTTGAAGAGACACCAACAACGCCTGATGAGAAATCTTAAACGCCAGAAGCTGCAGGACCTACTTGCTGAGGTTGCACATGCGTCCCATCGACATGACAGTTTTGCGGTGTTCCAGGCAATTAGAAAATACACGCCCAAGCAGCCCTTGAAGAAGATCCGTCTCAGGCTCCCAGACGGCACTCCAGCAAATGCCACGGAAGTCATGCAGATGACACGAGCCTACATCCAAGAGATTTGGCATTGCAGCTCTCCCATTGTGTTGCGTCAACCTGCTCCGGTAGGGGTGCCATTTACTCTTGAGGAATTAGCTCAAGAATTTGCCTGTATTCCTTTAACCAAAGCCGTGGCACGGAGCTGCCTTCCTGGGATATGCTGGAAAAGCACCGCCAGTCAGGTTGCAGTGTATGTATACGCCAAGCTTCAGCAGTGGTGGAACACTAACCCTGTGTTCATCCCCCGGCAGTGGAAAGATGCACATCTTACTTTCATCAATAAACCTGCCAAGAGCCCTGACAGACTTGAACACTTGCGCCCGCTGGCGCTGTTGGAGCCGGTAGGAAAATGTGTGCTAGGACTTCTCACCAGAAAGTTTGCCGAGGAGATGCACCCGCTGATCAGCCCATGGCCACAACTGGCTTTCATGCGACAAAGATCTACTTATGATGCTATCCGAAGAGTGACATACCACTGTGCTCTGGTCCGCACCCTGACAGCCTCACAAAGACGCAGTGTACATGCAAGGGCTATGCAAGAACCGTGTCATCAGGTGTGTGGTGGCTTGCAAGTCCTGTTGGACGCAAACAAAGCGTTCGATTTAGTCCCGAGACAAACTTTATTCCAATTCCTCAATGACCTTCCGATCAGTCAGGTTTTGGTCACACTGTTGGGTGAATGGCATGTCAATACTGCCTACATAGTGCATGACGGAGTCACCCAACACCGGGTGGCCACTGGCCGTGGAGTCCGGCAAGGCTGCCGCGCCGCCCCTGTTTTGTGGTCCAGTCACACTCTGCATTTATTTTACAAGCTGCGCGATCTCATCGATGAAAATTGGGTCAAGCAGTGCCTAACTGCGTTTGCTGACGACATTCATTGTTGTGAGGTATTCCGTAGTGAAGCTCAGTTGCAAGCTGCTTTGCATAGAGTAGGACTCCTACTTGATACTCTTGAACTGCTTGGTGTTCAGCTGTCATTAGAAAAATCCCATGCCATCATCAAAATAGGAGGGACCAACTGTCGGGAGATTCAACGTAGATATATTCTCATTGATGCCCTGGGTCCACACATTTTGATACCACGTACAAATGGGACCACCTCTCGGCTGCCTGTCAGAACTCAAGCCAAGTATCTGGGTGTCATGGTCGGATATCAGTCATTTGAACAGAAAACTGTACAGATGAGGATTAAGGCTGCCAGACATTCCTTTGCCCGGTTGCGTCGATGGCTGTGTGCCAAACAAATACCTAAAAAAAACAGGTTTCAGCTTTGGCACTCCTGTGTTTTTTCGACTTTGGTGTACGGCCTTTTTCCTACTGGTTTTACCCAGACGGATTTGATGCAACTGCAACAGTGTATTTTCAGCATGTACAGACAAATTGTTGGAGACCATAGCTTTCTTACCCACAACACTCATGCCACTGTTCTCCAAGTACATGGACTGGATCACCCGCTTAGCTTGCTGCTTCATGCCGGCCGCAAGCTACAAGACACTCTGAGTTGCCGACTCAACCAATTGGACAGGGATGACATTGTCTGGACAATCGACTGGACTCAACTCACAGCCCAGCTGCAATTGATTTACTGTACATGGCAAGAACAACTTCAGGCCCTGCTGGCCATACCAGCTGCAGAGGCGCCACACAAGCTATTCAAATGCCAGTACTGTGAGCTAATGTGCAACTCTCTTTCAAACTTACGCAGACATATGACAACTGCACATGGATGGACCCAATTACGCACCCACTTCACAACAGTTGCTTCATTTGCAGTGCGTGGGTTGCCACAATGTTCACACTGCCTTGAAGTCTTTCCCACATGGAGAAATTTTCAGATCCATTTGGAACGAAACTGCTGCCAGGCTTTGAGCTCTCCTCACACCATGACGGAGCCACTGGTGCCGGCTATGCCTGCCGAGCAGGAGTATCCAAAGCTTACACCTGCCAGGCTGACGTTATTGATGAGCAAACCATATGGTCACACTGCATTGACACTGGTACAGGAACGCAACTGGGAAGCCTTGCAGCAACTCACTGCTGCCACCATTGACTGGACTCACCATTGTGTACTTTGTGGAGTGTATTGCAATCGACCGCAGGACCTGAACTTACACATGAGAACGCAGCACCCGACACTGCTGCCACATGTGATGTCCAAGGCCAGTCAGTTAGGGAGAGCACAAGCGTCCAACTCTCCGTGCCGTTTTTGCCACAAGACTTTCCGCAGAGTTCATCAATGTCCCATAATGGTGCAGGCTGCCCTACTTTTGGTCAACACTGACATGACGGGCACCTCATATTCCTGTCCAGGCGATTCAGTTCTGCGTTGCGATGTTTGTGGTGAGCAGTTCCAGGAGATACTCCAGTTGCACTGCCACTTGCATGAACAGCACCGTCTAGAACCTCTAGACTGGGAACCTCTCAGGGACATGTTAGCTGGATCTGAACCCGTGTGCTCACACTGTCTTGCCATTTTTGCAGAAAAATCTGCGCTTCGTCAGCATATCACGCTGGGACAATGTATGAGTTTCAACCCTGCTCGACAGCCCACAGAGCTTTCCGTCACAGCAGAATGGCAGGAGCTCATCACATCTGGGGACATCGCACAGCTTCATCAGGCACCCCAGAAAAGGATGCACTTGACCCTGCGATGCCAATTCTGTCAGACAGCTTTCCAAAGAACTGGAGATCTTTCACTTCATCTTCAGACAGTTCATAGCAAGCTATGGGGGGATGCTCAACCACATGTCCAGTTGCTTATCGAAGCCAGTCAACGCATTGGATGCCTTTGCAACCCAATGACCAATGCCAGTGGTCCCCAGCATATTTGCGTTGCCTACAGGCAGCTTGGAATGATGGTGCAGAAGATGACCCTCCCCATGTTCTTGCCTTGGACTTTGGAACGGACTCATTTGCGACAGTTTTTGCAAGCTGTGATTTCTGAACCTGCTGGCAATCATTTATGTGAAATGATTCATACCAGACAATTTGCCATGCTTTGGACAGATCCCATGCTTGTGCGCTTTCTGCGCACCAGATGCCTTCTTTGTGGACTCCAACTTCACCCTGCGGAACTCACTGGACATTTGCATCGTGTTCACGCCTTAGATCTGCCTGACCACCGCACACTGATGCCTCAATTGCTTCCTGCAGTGGGGCGTGAAAATCACACTGATTTTCGATGTGATGTATGTCAGCAGATTTACAATTATCCTCCAGCAGGAAATGAAACTGCTCAAGACCTGTCCTCCAGATCAGTCTTGGCTCAGATCCATTTGCAACATCAGTGCCCAGTGGTTCTGCAATTGGCACTTCTCCTTCAAGATCATGGAGTACGACACACCATTCACAGCCGAGGACTCCGAAATGTTGGAAACTTTCAAGCAAATGAGCCCTCTGTTGATACAGGAACGGTACGACAGACCAGAAGGAGACAGAAGCCACAAGAAACACAAGCCGGCAACACGTCAACCCGCAGAGTCCAAAGGCGATACCACTCGCCTGTTAGAGGCGATGGGTCAGCTCTTGCTGAAAGTGGATGCCGAGCAACAAGCGCTGAAGCGACAAGACTCATGGATCTGCTTCATGCAAGCCGAGTCACAGGCCATCCTCCCTGCCCTGGTCCCGAAGGCGGCAGAATGGAAGCAGAAGCTCATGGTGAAACAAGAAGCGTCAGATCAGCCAGCCCTTCCGCTACGGTGCCTTCTGACCCAGCACATGGCCGAGACGCTTCATCACAGGTTGACCAAACTGGCCCAATGCAGCAACGAAGATCCTCTGAAGAAGGTGGCATTGGAGCAAGGCCTCCTGACTCCAGAAGGCCACTTTCCATTTCAACGATGGAATGCCCATGCCCAGAGTCTTCGAACCACGAGCCAAGCGCCCATCTCTCTGCCGAGGATGGTGAAATACTCCGAGCAGCTGATCGACATCTTGAAAGACACCACTGCGACAGTGAAGTTCCACAGTCTACGACCGATGTCGTCAGAGGCAGTGGTGCCCTGGCTTTGGCAGATTTCGATGCGATCCGACGATCTCCAAGTCCTGCTGACCACATTGCAGGGGAGTACGGTATGGACCCTCCTAGGCATGTCGATGAAGCCTCACGCCCTGTACCAAAGCAAACAGGGACAACAACTTCAGGCGCTGCTTGGGAAGGGTCACGGCAAGACTCAGGGCAAAGGCCGGGGCAAACATCAGCCCAAACTCCCCCAGAACTCCTCTTAGAGGGTCATCAAGCTGCAGATGTTCAGCTTACCAGTGTAGATCTGCCTGCGCGTGAAGTTCTCCTGGAGAGACTGTCCACTCTCCGGCTGGCAAATGATGCCAACTGGTGCTATGTCAATGCGGCTGTCCTGACAATGCTGTGGTCTTTCTTGAGCATCAGCACGTTCACACTAGAACATTGGGGTTCACATGCCACCCAGATTGTGCAAATGTTGATGCAACATGACAATGAACCTGTGGAACTGTCCAGAATTGCTTTTCTTCAACCCATTTTTACCCAATGGCAGAATTTGGGCAATCAGGGTGATCCGGTGGAATTTCTGGCACATATGATGCGGGGTCTTTGCTTTACTGGCATCAACTTGAGCTGGGAAAAACGTGTGCAGATTGGCCTTCTGACAGAGGTTGTTGATGAGAGTGATGCTCACACTCCCTTGATACTCAAGTTTGATCCTGCGATGTTGCAAGATGATTCCCTCACGCTGTGTCAGATGATTCGAGATTGGTCCAATCAGGATGGCATGATGACGGCCTTGACCCATCATTCCCCGTTGGTATGTGTCCAACTGGACCGTCATATCCGCTCAGGCATTGGTGAGCTGGTCA
>CAMXCT020005335.1:388312-459877 GCA_947184155.2 Cladocopium goreaui | reverse complement strand
GACCACAGTGGATCGCAATGTCTTGGGCTTTGTTAGCTAGGGCTGCAATAATGGTAGCATCAAGAGTAGGGAACCATTTTCCGCTAGATTCAGCGAACGGAGAAAGGGAGGCAAATCGAAGTTGCAGGGATTGACTTTGAGTCTCACATTCAAAGGATGGCTGGGTGAGGTCAATTTGCTCGGTGTTGTCATCTTCCCCAGTGATATCAATGCACACACGCGTTTTGTCATTAGCCGGGAGGACAGAACTTCTTCTAAGGGCAGCCTGGATAGGGGGCAATGCTTCTCCTTGATGTAAGGAGGAAGCCTGGGACGACTTGGTCTTCACAGGGGCTGCGATGCCAGGGGGATCTTTAACGATTTCAACGACAAAAGAGTCATCAGGTAGCAATGGCTGCTTTTCTGGTAAGCAAACATTTCCAATAGGGGCCTTAGAGGCAGTATCTGGAGGCTGGCATTGACTTGGAGGTGTGAGCTCAATGGGGTCACTGTTATCAGATTTCGCATTGTCATCTTGTAAGGGAAAGGAGACAAGGGAAAGGAGACACCGGGTAGGGAGGACGGAGTGATAATAGGGTCAGAAAGCTCGTTAGACAGTCTGCCTTTGCTTACAACCCCACCTTTCCCTTCTCCACAAGTAGATTTGTGCTCTTGTAAGCTAGTTTTCTGACTGCTAAGAGCTTCTCCTTCACATGTAGGAGGTTTTTTGAGGGGGGTGGAGAGATGTGCAGGTTGGGGAGGTAGCATTTCTTTATCTTCCTCCTCTATTTTGCGTATATTGTCTCCATGATGGTCTTGATCAACAACCATGTCAGTAATTGGTTGCTCACTGGTGCCAGCTGGGTGACTAGCAGGTAGGTTAGTCCATGGGATGGTTGGGCTGACAGTAGGGGGGTCAGTGCGTGCATCACCAGGTGCTAAGTGCCCTTCTGGAACTTTACAAGTGCGCTGAGCACCTTTGAGTTCACCTTGACTGCTTAACCGCTCTGCATTTAACTTCACAGTGTCATGAACGCTTGCTCCAGCGACAGCGTCAGTGAGGGGGGGACTGTTTTGATAGGGGTTGACATGTTGGGAGGGCGGAGTTGGCGGGGGGGTGGTGCCTAACGCTGCGTAAGCCGGAAGCTGATCGATTTCTTTCTTGCTGCTGGGAGGGACAGACGGGGTCCTAGGCGGTTTAGCACAATGGTCAGTTCGTTTGTCCTTCGTAAGCGGCTGGTGCTGTGTGGAGCTTGTAGAAGGCACCGTGGTAGTTTTTCTATTGGTACCACTGTTGTTGAATGTACTAAATTTCCATGCAGCAATAGCTTCAACTTTGGTATCAGCAGTTAGCATGGCACTGAAGTCAAAGTGGGGAGGCACCAGCATGACAAGATAACAAGCTTTGAAAGGATATATTTGTAGAGCATCGACCTTAGTGAGGTATAATGAGCTTTCAAGGCCATCAACTCGGTTGATTTGACATTGCTTCCCTGACGGTATTTCAAACATCATATTCTGGTAAATTTTGACACTTGCTCAAACCTAAGGAAGTTTTGCTTGCAGAAGTCTCCTTTCGCACTATTCACTGATTCAAAATGACTGAAATGTGTCAAAAAAGTATCTAGTGTATCTCTTTCAGGTATAAATTCAAGGAAGAGGATCCACGGGTAGGTCTCTTCAGAATACGTGTATGATACCTGTTGAGTTTGCAAGTCAACAGCTGAGTCCTTAAGAAGTCCGAACCGTCGCTTCTGTGAAGCATTCTGGGTGCTGACAGGGGCGATGACCGTGAGTCTGTTTTTGAAGCTTGGATTACACTTTTCGCCAATTCTGCGCCAATGCTCTCCTTTGGTTTCGTGCCTGGGTGGTTCACCCGGTGCACCAGTTTGTGGCAGTATGTTTCCACAATGTTCTATCGTGAAAACAATGCTGTTTCCTCTTCTGTCCTTGACTGAGAAAGAACATGGGAAATTCTGCTTAACTTCATGAGGGATCCAAAAGGTGAGCATATTGATATTGACATTGTCTTCATTAACAACTGTTTGAAATTCTCAAATTTCGAGGCTGAAAACGCATTAATAAGTGCGAAGCCGAGATCTGAGTCAATGACTGCTACATCATTTTCCAGGAGTGGGATGATGCTACTTTTTGCAATTTGAAGTGGTATAAAGGGCATACTGCCTATTGGAGCATATCTTACTTCAATACGGTACCAGTTGCTACCAATGGCAGTCACTTGACTGAGCACAAATTGTGTCGATTGCTGTCGTTGCCCAAAGGGCAGGTACGTTGTTGAACAATGCAATAAATTGCGGAGCATTTCGATTTCCATGCCTTCTAATTTCAGCATTACTTGAGCTTTAGATAGAAAGAAGTACTTAATTCTAAAGGACATGAGCTCCAGCGCAAGAGCATTTCGTTCTTGATCACTTAAGTGCCGAGTGGACATGACAGTGAAAACAGCAGCCTCCCGCAGTTTGTGTAAACGAGTCCAGTCAATGCCTTCTTTGATCTGGAACTGGGTATCTTGTGCTGTGTTGATTTCCTTCTGTAATGATTCAATTGCTTCACGGATTTTGGTTCTTTGTAAACACGAGTTCTTTTCATATTTGATAGTAAGCGGCACGCTTCCTTTTGACTTGTCAGAATTATAGCAGCCGTTTGGTGACGTACTGGTTTCACTGACCCCTGGATATTGCCCTTGTCGCAGTTCTTTGCCAGCAAAATTTTCAAAGGCAATACGAGCAGGCATAATCAGCTCATCAGATATCGTGTCAGAGATTTGCCATTCAATTACCGACGGACTGCTTGACAGACTATCCATTTTGACTAGATATAGTACTGTAGGATATTTTTGATATTTGAGGGTTCCAGTGAGCTGTTTTATTTCTCGGATGGCTGCCATATGCCTATGGCAGGTGTCAAAGACTTTTGCTGCTATTTCCACTGGGCCAGTGTTGGCATGACACTCATAGATAAATATGACAGTCTGTTGCATCGTTGCCAGTGTTCTCATAGCACTTTGAGCAGCTCCAAAAGAGGGAAACGCATAAACAGTCGTCTCCTGCTTCGCTATCTGTGAATGCAGCTGATCATAGGTGGTCAAAAGTATGCCTTCAGGTGCTTGGATTTTGCTCGGAAAATGCACCATGAGAGTGGCATTCAATCCAAGTGCACCGAGACCTTCTGCAGCAGCCTGTTGAGCCTCGATGTGCTCAGACATTATGGCTTTGTCTTCTCAAAAGGAGAAGGTTGGTGTGTGAGAGGTATGACAGGTTACTCAGAGTATGATTGGGAAAGGGGGGAGTACCTGCCACGTCTTTGGACAGATAAACCCGTAACGCTGGGAGAGAGAACCCAACAAATAAAGAGGGGAAGAGAGAAAGCAGTCTCTCCAATCGGTTCGCAAAAGAAGTAACTTAAAACAAAAAGAAGAGGGGGGGGAGGAAAAAGAATCAACTAGGGCGTGAGTGGGGTAGGTAACAGAGCACCTGTCACGTCTTTGGACAGACACACTGTGAAAACAGAAGAAAGCAGCGGAAAACAGAAGGGGTCAAGCGAAAGATCAAAATAAGAAACAGAGCACCTGTCACGTCTTTGGACAGACACACTGTGAAACCAGAAGAAAGCAGCGGAGAAAAGAAGGGGTCTTGCAAGATCAGAACAAGAAACAGAGCACCTGCCACGTCTTTGGACAGACACACTGTGAAAAGATTGTGAGAAGAAGTCCTGAAAGTAAGCAACAATGACAAGATAGATCAGAGCAAACAAGTAAAAATGGACCTTGGTGGAGCAATGCAGAAAAAAGAACAGTGACCTGTCACGTCTTTGGACAGACACACTGTGTGAAAGCAAAAATTCACAGGGATCAACAAAAAATAGTGCGCCTGTCGCGTCTTTGGACAGACACCCTATGTAAAGCAAAAAATTAAAAGGGGTGAGTGAAGGTTGAGGAAGGTGCCTGTCACGTCTTTGGACAGACACCCAGGCAACAAAGAAATCAAATCTTAAGATCTGAAGCTCGATGCCAATCACAGAAAATTAAGCAAAAAACTGAGACTAAGGTTTGCGCAATCTCTCAAACTGGTGTTCATTCTAAGGGCCAGACGAAAACCAAAAGAGAGCAACAAGACTTAAACACAATCTCAAAGCAACAGAAAAAGGGGGGGGTTCCGGCAGCACAGGAGGAATCGAGCACAGTAAGTCGCCCCAGCAACAAACTACACAACAAGTCCCTTACTCCTGGGCTAACTACGCAGTTACCAGTACTCTCCTCTGCAACAGGTGTGCTCGGCTACTGGTAACTTGAACCGAAAACTTGAGCCAAAGGCTTGAGGCAAAGGGGGTTACGGATTGTGTCTGGACTACTACTGCTATTCGTGCCGTGGCTCCTGCTGCTGATGAGGTGGTCGCAATCCACAGACCTCCAAACCAAGCAGCCTGGAAGCCATATTGCAGCTGCCGTACGATTACACATGACGAGGAGCTGACCCCGAGATCACAAAGAGCAGCCTTCACGGCATGACATTCACCCTGACACTTTGATGCAAAACACCGACAAAGCCGGGTCGCAACGAAAGTGGTGAGAAGAACTACCGCAGTGAAAATGGAGAGTGAAACGGTCTAAGGTGAAACGACAGTAAGACTAAGGCACTTAGGGCACACTCAGAGTCTGCTCAGTAGTGCTTTTCCAATCATCATACCCTCAAGGGTTATCCATGTGCATTGCCACGAGTGCATCAAGGCACTGTGCCTGGGGTAGTTCACTTGAATAACGACTAAAGTAAGAGGGCAGTAAGAGATAATTGGCAAGGACATCTCTCATAGCTTTCTGCAGTTGGAGTGAGTTGCAGTGTACTATTGCTCTTGCAAAAAGTCCGCTTAGTTGTCCTTTTCAAGTATCAGCGTTACATTGCGGTACCACTGTGCTAGTGCTCTTGCAAGTAGTCTTTTTTTGTGGTCGGCGCCCGTTGCCTTTCGGCGGGTCGCACTTGAGACTCCCGAGTGGACCAGCAGGGATTCGAACCACCACCGGCAGTCTGTCAGCGCTGGCAAGACCAACGCCATACCAACTGAGCCATCGGGTCGTCTATGCTCTTGCAAGTAGTCTTCGTGGTATGGGAGATTGTGCTCGTTATCAGTGCGTGGTGAAATCTGTGCATTGAGTTCTTCCGATGACGTACTGGCCTTTGGCTGTATGATCAAGAAGTAGTATGGCTTTCTGCGCTTGGGATACTTCGTAACTGGCAGATATTGTACAACTATCCAATATACAGCCAATCTGGCGAAGCTGGCGTATGGTTGCTTCTAGGTCAGTGACCCTTTGGGATGGGATGTTTTGTATGCCTTGGAGCTTCTGACACGCCTTCTCCAGAAGTTTGGTGGCATCATCGACTTCCCTGGCAGTGACCTGGCATGGGGTCAGTTGAGTGATAGACTTTGCAAGGCGATGTACAGCGCATCCTTATCAGGGGTCGGTCGTTCCATACCTCTGGGCGAGGCTGTGCTCAGGGTCTTCCGTAGACTTGGAGCTGCTGGGCTTGAACGATCTGGCGGAAGCCATACGGCGTTAGACGGGAAAAAAAAGCTTGGAGCTGCTGGGCGTTCAGTACACCACTTACAGTGTTGCCACCTGGAGCCAAAAGGGTACGGATGGGCAGCGAGCAAGGAACTCGAAGCGCCTGGAGACATAAATACGCGATTGAGGGACATAAATTAGAAACCCCGGAAACAAAAAGACATTCAGGGAAACAAAAAGAGGTTCAGGGAAATGACAAAGCGATGAAAATAGCTTCAAATTTCACCGGATTCTTACCAATCAAAACATGTCACCGACAGTACAGAGGAGGCCCGCACATGCGAAGCCTGATTTCAATTGACTTTCCGGCCCCAAAAATGGAACCTGAAAGCGCACATGTGGTATCAGCTGTCTCCATTCACTGGCTCCAATGTGGCGATTGCGATGCAGCACGACCCAGGCAACATACAACACCAGGACAAAAGTTTTTCCTCTTGACTAGCTGCAGCAACCCTCTCCCCTTAGACTCCTGACAGGTCTCATATGAATCACACATATGGCGGATCGCGGATCAGCTGGTTTGCTTTAAAAGAATTTTACTTTATTCCGACTTGAAATACGATCCGCCACGCAGGCCACGCGAAATGAGGATAATTGATCCGCGGCTGAGGATCATGATGCTTATAAGACGCTAAACGGGAAAAACTTTCCTCCTCCTGATGTATATACACCAATCCTTCGCTACTCCGCGCTACTCCGCTACTCCGTGCTGTGTTGCAATTCATTTACCCAATGTAATTGACACGATATGGAAACGATGACGGAGTAAGAAAGTCTTCAATACTTCACCTTCCCACATCTTTCCCTAAGCAGATTCTTACTCCATCCCGTTTTAAATTTATACTATTAATTAATAACGGGATTGACTGAAAGATCATGATTCATATGTCCGGGCTGAAAACTTCGGTAGGAGTCTAGAGGGGCAAGGGGGGCCAACAAGGGGCAGTAAAGTATTCAATACAATCATCCAAATGGAAGCCGGCCACCTGCGCGAAAACCCGCAAACTCCGCAACAACAAGAAACACCTCAAGCAATCACCTAACGCTGCAAAAGGCTGATGGGCCTTCTTTTAGCAGCAAACAATCAAGCCACCAGACGAAACCAAATAATAAGAAGCTAACTTCCCACCGGGTTCAAGCAGCAACGGATATGCACCCCGCTTGCCCCAACAAGGAACAAAATCATCTACAAAACAGCTTGCTCCGACGGACCCAATTCTGGGTCCGGAAAACCTTCTCAAAACCGGCTTCGCTCAAAAGGGCCTCCCTAGTTGCCTTTCCGGTCGCCATAAGCCACAAAGTTTCTGTTGACACCAAAACATTGCGCTTCTTCAACCCTGATGCAAAAAACTTTACAAAAATGAACCTAAACACGGTCCCAAAAATGGGACCGCCTGGCGGTCCCATTTTTGGGACCGCATGCACAGCTTAGTAAAAGAACAAAAGAAAAGCATTTTCACGGTCCCATTTTTGGGACCGTCTGGCGGTACCAAAAATGAGACCGCAAAATCGCAAAATCAACAGCAAAGGCCGACCCGTCCGAACAAAAATACAACTGCGTTTATTTAAGCAAAAAGCATATAGATTTGGAACAGAGGAGGCCCGCACATGCGAAGCCTGATTTCAATTGACTTTCCGGCCCCAAAAATGGAACCTGAAAGCGCACATGTGGTATCAGCTGTCTCCATTCACTGGCTCCAATGTGGCGATTGCGATGCAGCACGACCCAGGCAACATACAACACCAGGACAAAAGTTTTTCCTCTTGACTAGCTGCAGCAACCCTCTCCCCTTAGACTCCTGACAGGTCTCATATGAATCACACATATGGCGGATCGCGGATCAGCTGGTTTGCTTTAAAAGAATTTTACTTTATTCCGACTTGAAATACGATCCGCCACGCAGGCCACGCGAAATGAGGATAATTGATCCGCGGCTGAGGATCATGATGCTTATAAGACGCTAAACGGGAAAAACTTTCCTCCTCCTGATGTATATACACCAATCCTTCGCTACTCCGCGCTACTCCGCTACTCCGTGCTGTGTTGCAATTCATTTACCCAATGTAATTGACACGATATGGAAACGATGACGGAGTAAGAAAGTCTTCAATACTTCACCTTCCCACATCTTTCCCTAAGCAGATTCTTACTTCATCCCGTTTTAAATTTATACTATTAATTAATAACGGGATTGACTGAAAGATCATGATTCATATGTCCGGGCTGAAAACTTCGGTAGGAGTCTAGAGGGGCAAGGGGGGCCAACAAGGGGCAGTAAAGTATTCAATACAATCATCCAAATGGAAGCCGGCCACCTGCGCGAAAACCCGCAAACTCCGCAACAACAAGAAAACCTCAAGCAATCACCTAACGCTGCAAAAGGCTGATGGGCCTTCTTTTAGCAGCAAACAATCAAGCCACCAGACGAAACCACATAATAAGAAGCTAACTTCCACCGGGTTCAAGCAGCAACGGATATGCACCCCGCTTGCCCCAACAAGGAACAAAATCATCTACAAAACAGCTTGCTCCGACGGACCCAATTCTGGATCCGGAAAACCTTCTCAAAACCGGCTTCGCTCAAAAGGGCCTCCCTAGTTGCCTTTCCGGTCGCCATAAGCCACAAAGTTTCTGTTGACACCAAAACATTGCGCTTCTTCAACCCTGATGCAAAAAACTTTACAAAAATGAACCTAAACACGGTCCCAAAAATGGGACCGCCTGGCGGTCCCATTTTTGTAACCGCATGCCCAGCTTAGTAAAAGAACAAAAGAAAAGCATTTTCACGGTCCCATTTTTGGGACCGTCTGGCGGTACCAAAAATGAGACCGCAAAATCGCAAAATCAACAGCAAAGGCCGACCCGTCCGAACAAAAATACAACTGCGTTTATTTAAGCAAAAAGCATATAGATTTGGAACAGAGGAGGCCCGCACATGCGAAGCCTGATTTCAATTGACTTTCCGGCCCCAAAAATGGAACCTGAAAGCGCACATGTGGTATCAGCTGTCTCCATTCACTGGCTCCAATGTGGCGATTGCGATGCAGCACGACCCAGGCAACATACAACACCAGGACAAAAGTTTTTCCTCTTGACTAGCTGCAGCAACCCTCTCCCCTTAGACTCCTGACAGGTCTCATATGAATCACACATATGGCGGATCGCGGATCAGCTGGTTTGCTTTAAAAGAATTTTACTTTATTCCGACTTGAAATACGATCCGCCACGCAGGCCACGCGAAATGAGGATAATTGATCCGCGGCTGAGGATCATGATGCTTATAAGACGCTAAACGGGAAAAACTTTCCTCCTCCTGATGTATATACACCAATCCTTCGCTACTCCGCGCTACTCCGCTACTCCGTGCTGTGTTGCAATTCATTTACCCAATGTAATTGACACGATATGGAAACGATGACGGAGTAAGAAAGTCTTCAATACTTCACCTTCCCACATCTTTCCCTAAGCAGATTCTTACTCCATCCCGGTTTAAATTTATACTATTAATTAATAACGGGATTGACTGAAAGATCATGATTCATATGTCCGGGCTGAAAACTTCGGTAGGAGTCTAGAGGGGCAAGGGGGGCCAACAAGGGGCAGTAAAGTATTCAATACAATCATCCAAATGGAAGCCGGCCACCTGCGCGAAAACCCGCAAACTCCGCAACAACAAGAAAACCTCAAGCAATCACCTAACGCTGCAAAAGGCTGATGGGCCTTCTTTTAGCAGCAAACAATCAAGCCACCAGACGAAACCACATAATAAGAAGCTAACTTCCACCGGGTTCAAGCAGCAACGGATATGCACCCCGCTTGCCCCAACAAGGAACAAAATCATCTACAAAACAGCTTGCTCCGACGGACCCAATTCTGGGTCCGGAAAACCTTCTCAAAACCGGCTTCGCTCAAAAGGGCCTCCCTAGTAGTTGCAGTTGCCATATGCTGGAGCTGCTTTATTTGAAGGCACGATTGCCTGCCAGCAGTGACGACAACAACGTTTTCTTAAACTCTACGCAAGCACTGCACCCATGGGTAAATGCAGCCTACCGCATTTAAGAGGACCTGTTCTATGATAGTTATTGCCGCGCTGGCGGCGTCGCCAATTCGAGCAGCGACTGCGGTCAGAAATGCTCCCCAATTTCCATCCTGCCAGCCGGCGCACTATCTTAGTCTCAGTCAACCAATATCCCAGTGATTACCAAAACTTCCAAGTAATTCCAACAAAATGTCCTTAAGTGTCCTTAAGTGAGCACTGCTAACGTAAGACAAAGCAGTGCCATAATGACGCCCCCCTCGGACAAATGAAGCGTCCCGACGCAGACACCAATAAATGATACCTCTCGGTTCGTGCTCAGGCGCAACAACAGCTGAGTAGTTAGGCCGATTCGCACGTTCCTTGGTAAGCCTTTGTTTCTATGCTCCAACAATAATTTGCCGTCAGCACACTACCCAATTTTCCAAATTAAGTACCGCCTCGTCACGTACCGTGCGAGTGAATGCCCCATAAAACTGAATAAATGTATATGGTTGCTTCAGACTTAGTTCTTGCCCGGGTTCCTTTGTCAGTCTACCTCGTTTAAGAGGACCTGTTCTCTGATAGTTATTGCCGTGTTGGCAACATAGCCAAGCTGAGCAGCGCCTACGCTCAGAACTGCTCTCCCACGCTCAACTGGCCAGCCGGCGCACTATCTTAGTCTGAGTCGTAAAATATCCTAATGATTATAAGAAATTCCTAGCAATTATTATAAAATATCCTTCAGTGAGCACCACCGACGCAGGACAAAGCAGTATCATGATGACGCCTCCCTCGTGCAGAGTAATTGAGTCGGCAGGACCTTCAGTATAGCCAAGTTCAAGTAGATAGTGCCCTCGCCGCCCATCACAAAGTATCCTTAGGGAAGCACCACCGACGAGGGTAAAGCAATCCGAAAGCAATCCCATGATGATGTCTCCCCTGTACAGAGTATGGTGCCGGTAGGACTGCGCGCACGTAGATAGTGCCCTCGCCGCTCATTGCACCTCATGCCCCAAGTTTAACATAGCCTAGAAGACCATCACAGTCCGATAGCTGCTGTTCCCAAGGGCACCTTGGGTAATGGCGAGGCGTTAGCTGCTATTCTGCTTTGCGTTGCGACTTTCCAAACCAGTGCCTCACAGGGTTTGATACGTACCTATTGCTGCCGACCCTTGCCTTGCTCATGCCATACAGCGGCATGCAGCCGTAAAGCTCTACGTGGCCAGCGAATCTGGACGCAGGTGCCTCGGACCAAGTGTAATCAGAGTACAAGGCCAATGGTCCAAGGATAGAATGGTGGGGCTTCCCCTCCTTGACCTATTCGCGGGCATTCCCTTGGGAAGATTTGATAGTGGACCCTTTGACCAACGCCGAGCTTCCATCTAGACAAGTCATATTTTTTTAGCGGACTATGAACTCTTTCGACATGCTGTCAACAGCTACTGGTAAGACTGGTACGTCCTAGCTGCTGGAGGAATGGCTTCAGCAACACTTGGCTGATACCATCAAAGCCATGCCCACTGTTCTGGGCACAAAGCCCAGCGCAAACTCTATGGGCGTCAACAATCAGTCACAGGTAGCTGGCAAGATTTTCTGGCAAATAAGTTCTTGCACAGACCAGCCTCTTGGACAAACTACCCTCTAGGACATCGCAGGAGTTCACAACGAAGATCAAGGACCATGTTAAATGTTGATGGAAGTACTTCCGCGCATCGATGCACTTAGGCCTCTTCGGATTGGTACAAGGCACAAAAAGGAGCCGTGGCCACGGTGAGCTCTCCAGTTGCCGCATTTGAATCGGAATCACCATCTGTCCAAAGGAAAGATATAAAATGCTATCCCTTTGACCCACTGCTGTGCCCGATAATTGTAATTTACCGCATAATTTCAAGCTTTTTCACTTTTTTCGGGCATATCCTTTTGGAAGGTTTTGATTGCGGGCCTAGTGACAAATACCGAGTGACCATGGAATTATTCAATTTTTCGAAATTGATGAACTCTTCAGACATGCTGCTAACAGCTGCTGGAAAGACTGGTGTTTCCTAACTACTGGTGGCATAGCTCCAGCCAATGTCCATGGCTCTGTACCAAAGGGGTGTTTCTCTAGTCATTGGCTGCCCTTAAGTAATTACCTGGGGATGACACTACACCAAATACTCTTACATTGTTGTAACGGCTTAAACATTTGCCTCTCTACTGCCACAGTCCAATCTAGACTCCAAGTATGCAGGACGCTAGGAATAGCCGAATAGCCACTAGGGCCTCAAAGCATACTATTGACATGTTACAGTAGGAGGTGCGTAAGTGCATACTACCTGTCTATATTTGTCAGTGCGTCCGTGAAATTTGGCTAGAGCTTACCCGCCTCTGTGTTTCCTGTCCACCACCCTGTTTGCTGCCGAACGTCCATTAGCGCTGTACAGCATTTCGGACCTGATCCATGAACAGAGCCGCGCGTAGCATCACAGCTGACCATGTCCGAGTTTTACTCCAGCAGCTCCTCTTTATCCATCGGGTTCAACTCTTAGCCATGAGATTACAGTATCAGTTGGAGGAAACCATGGATGACCTGGATGACATAGGGTTTGATGAACAGGTACTCAACGGAGTGCTACGAACCACTCACCTTGAGATCATTAGTTTTATTGCCCGCTGTGATCGCACGATGCTCATGACAGAGCAACGCATCCTGCGAGTACTCCTGCGATGAAATGCTGAACAGAGATGTACAGGTTGAATTTTTTGAGTGGACTATGCTGAGTGCCTCTTACCGTTAAGAAACAGTTAAGCAGTTGACACTCCGGATCTCCTGGTAACTACTATTGGTCAACCAGAGAGTTGTTACGTTGAGGGGATACTCTCCTGGCCAGTCATAATTTTTTCACAGGTTGCTGACTGCCCCTACATGCTAGCGCACTTAGTCAAGTAGTCTCCATTACCCACCCCCCGAGGTGCCCCTCACATCAGTAGAAACGCGACATATTGTCCACTATTTCCTGTCCATTATTTCCTCTACTGTTCCCAAGGGCACCTTGGGTAATGGGGAGGGTTTAGCTCAGTGATCATTCTACCGGGTTCTTTATCTCCCATGGTTGACTCATACATGACTGCTATCCTCTTCCCGATATCCTGCTGCCCTATCTCCTCTCAATGCTGTGTGTTCCATACTAGCAGTGCTTCTCAGTGCTTCCCTTTTCTCGCTTCTACCAGTCCTCCCTTTCTGCCAAGTGCTACTGCTCCACCACGCTTTCTGCCCCTACCACCTCCCCCAAACCAGTTTATTCCTACATCACACTGTCGTTATTCAATGCGGTCAAGGGTTACATGTTGTGCATCTACCTCGTCGTTTGCTTGATTCGAACATGATTCATTGTTTCCATCAGCAGCTATTGGCTCGAACTGTGAGGACACTGCACCTGCATAAGCCAGTTGTCTGGATCCTCACTGACCCCAACTTTTAGCTTTCGCCCGTTCATACACCCAAGCCGACACGGGGTTCTCGTTGTTTGGCCGCATCAGCCAACACGGGGTTCTCGTTGTTTGGCTGCTGCCTGCAATTGTGAGTGCTTCCGATCCTAATTGCCTTTATACTGCCACGACAGGGTACCTGTTGCTGGTATGCCGAGGTCAAACCCATTTCCGTCTGGCCAAATCAGTGTTTCCGATCGGCATTTACTGGACATATCGGCTGGAATGAATTGGGCATGCCTGCAGCCAGCAGTGTTCGCTTTCTTGCAGTGAGAGGCACAATATGGGTAGGCGATTGCCATACAACATACAATTTCACATTGGTGGAATACCATTTGCATATTGACGAGGTGCCGTGGACTCTTTTCTCTACTCTTGCCGATTCCCTTGAGACTGAATTTGACCCTGCCTTTTGGGATACCGTCAATTATGGCCGAAAGGAGCGGTGGGGCTTTCTTGAATTACCCTGGGATGGCAAGGTCTACGAGGTGGCACCACCGTATGTCCAACTCCGACTATCCATCTTCAATCGAGACGCTCACACCATGCGTGTAGTGCAACCGTTCGTGTGGAACCATACCCACGTGAAGGTTCACCCAAACGGAGCGTTGATTTTCCATGAACAAAAGAGATTAGCCTTCCTGTTGCCGTTGATCGTAGAGGCCCATAACTTGCTGCCGCCTAAACCTTTGTTCTGGGTGAACGATGACAAGACCATCCCATTGTGGAGAACCACCCTATGGACGCATGCTGAAACTGTACAGTGGTTAGCGGAGACAGGAGAATCGTACCCATTCGAACTGCGAGATGAGCTCCAGCCCCGCATTGACCAACTAAAGTCTTCGCAGCATCCGAAACGGACTCAACCTCCGCCGCCACCTCAACCAACTAGGTGGACGGAGCGCTCCACAGCCAAACAGCACGTCCAAACAGCACAAACAGACACTCCACATGACCCTAAGGGCACTCAGAGTACGCCGCAGCAAGTGGCTGAACGAGAGCGACAATATATGGAATTGCAGTCTATTATCCATCAGGCAAACCAACAAACGCTGACAGACAGCCGGCCAGCAAAGACCAAACACACCCAGCAACCAGCCAACCTGCTGGCTGCAAGTCAACAAAGCACAGACAACGCGGCAGCCGCTGCGTCATCCGATTCTGCTGCAGGAGACGTGCTTAAAACTCCAGCTCCGTCACAAAGCAAACCACCTGATAAAATCAGTGCACAATCGTTATTTAAAATAAGACCAGGCCCACCATCGGCCCCGCCTGCGAGCAAAGCACACACGGATACCCCGGGTACCGGCGTGTTATCCTCTGACTCTCACTCCGCAGCTCACGATAAGGATGATGAGCAACAACAACCTTCGGAACAACAGGCTGCCCAGGACGACACTACAACAGAGGAATCGTCGCCTGCAAATTCACCCAAAGAATCGCCAGAGACTCAGGCAACGGACGCTGCTGGTGCTAGCAGCCCTGAACCAGTCAGCGAATCCAAACAGGACGATGACCTTGACAACGCTGACATTTCGACGCTACAGAAAATGGAGAAAAGAGCATGTGAGAAAGTGGCATCCTATGAGACAAGGCTCTCCAATGCCCGCGAGCAACTATCTCGCATCAGAAAGCGCCTTAAACGAATGAGCGATGACCGATCATCAGACACTCTACAACCCTCTCCTGGTACAGACATGGAAATGGAAATCATTGATTGACCAGGCAGACAGCTAGCACTGCGCGCTCCTGACTATCCGCAACCATGCGACCAGTGCTGATTTAACTTCATGCTGCCTACTTCACAGAGGCGCCAAAGGAAAAGCAGCCGCGTGCCGGGCTAATACCCCCCAAACCTACCGTAAGGGATAACACCCGTTCAAAGTTACCCCCATAAGCTGCAGCAAGGGGATTTACGGGGTTTATGTTTTGTGTGAGTGGATTACTTTAATCTGTCTGTGAAACCGTTTGGTTAGATGAGTGTCCCAGGTCCTGTCACCGCGAGTCATCTAGTTATCTGTCGAATCAAAATGTCCTGTGAACCAAGTACTTGTTTTCCGAATGTGGGTTGTATAATCTGTCAGAGGCTCAACTGTTCGCACTGCAGCTTTTGTGGCTCCACTAGTTTTCATCGCTAGGTCAGCCATCCGACACCAATTCGTACACCTAGGTGTAACCCAATCCTGATTGTTTCGCTTCTTACCACTTTTGTTTCCAACACACGGCCCCGCCAGGGGAACCCTGACCCCGGGTGCCGGGTGTTCGGGGTTCTCCCTGGCATAGCCAATCCCGTTCACACGTTTTGCACTCCCTACCAGCATAGTACTCATTGCCTTCGGCCGGTCGCTTGGCACCTGACATCCGGGTACCGGCTGTTCAGGGTCAACCCGGCGTCAGCATGATGCAACAGCTTATGACATCAAATAGATTCATTTCGTTGACGTCGCCTGACCCTGATGATTCAGATACAGAGATCGAACCAACAGAGCCAATCGTTTCGGATAACGCAGTTGAGGATGTGTCCATGGACAGCGACACAGAATACTTTGACGCCATCGAAACAGTTGACGTCGATACAGATGATGACGTTCCTTATTTTCAGCAGGGGGCCGAACCTCCTCCAAGGGAACAGTGGGAAATTGCTGAACCTATCGATTTCCTCGATGTACAGGCAGTCACACAATTAAGCCATCAGCTTGACCAACTCTTCCTCTCTCAGAAAGAGATTGAGACTCCCCTCGGCATGGACGACCTCAAACAATGGTGGAAATGGGATGATGTTGGCTCTTGTCGCATGCCCAGGGCACCCACGACATACCCTGCACTCATGATAGATGAAGGGAATGGCATCCAACGTCCAGCAGCCAGTCAGGTACATCACAAAACGCTCTTCCAGTGGATCATAGACAATCTCTCATGGTTACCAGAGTATGCCACTGTCTATGTGTATGTGGACAATCGCAAGCTGCCAGGCACTGATCCTCCAGCCTATTGGCCACTCTTTGCACCCTGGATCAAAGGCCGATGTACAGTAACTGGCCCCTACTGTGAGAAAACGACTGCTATCCATCTTCCCATTCATGCTGATACAGGTTTACACCAGGTCCATTATACCTGGGCTGGTGCCGCAGCTTTGGAGGCGCTGTGCCTAATGTTTCCCACAGTAAACTTTGCCCTCATTGACTCTGACTGCGTGCCGACCTCGTTGTTTGAGATAGCTGAACTAGTTAATCTTATGACGGATAAGACAAGTAGAGCCGCAGCAATGCAACACAACATAATGGCCAGTTCTAACCAGTGCCCCCCAGCAGTACTCCTCGCCACGGAGGCCAAGGCAGAACTCAATGCCGGCCTGATCATTGTGACAGGGCATATCCCCATTGAGACAGCTGATGTGGACATGGACCAGGCAACCCCTGAAGCAGGCATGCCATCCGTCACTGCACCAAGCTCCTCGCCGAGTAATGCACCTGCCCCCAAGGCGCGACGAATAGCCCACCCTGCCAACCGCCGAACAGCGGAGGATTGGGTCACCGCACTTCGAGAAAGCCGAGCCAGCTTCCTAGCGACAACCGCCGTGCCTGAAGACCCTGTAGAAGCGATGAGAGGTGGGCTACTGCTCACCCCCCTACTAGGCTGTAAGGCTAGAACTCCGCTTGACTGGACACATGCATGGGCAATGCTAGGTGAATGGGCTGGAGCCATTGCTTTCCCCATACCGGAGCAAGGAGAATGGCCTCGCCATGGTGATGGACGTTATCTTAGACCGGACTTTGTAGAGCAGACACCGCCATTCCTTACCTGGGCACGCCCCATCTTCGAGCAAGGTGCACTCTCCCCTATGTCAGTCTTCCCAGCCGACTTCCCTATCCTCTGCCTTCCAGGAGACAAATTGTTCTAAAGTAAGGAGTTGACTAGGTAGGGTATAGCCTGCCACCAATTCTACACGCCTTCCATGGAAGTAAAGTATGTAGGCCTAGGGCACCAACTCCAACAGTGGCTAAGCAAAGGTCTGCAACCGCTAGCTGTGTCGCTCATAGGAGTTGAAGATGCACCCCCGTTATGGACACACCCCACCGGTTGCGACTTTATTAGAGGGGGTAAGCTAGTCGTCAAGCCGCAAGTTCCACAAAACAGAAGCCTTACCCAGACACAGGTGCTGCTACTCCAGAGCCTCTGGACGCCAGTCGAAGCCCCCAACAGCAGCAATGGCCATACACCCTGGCCCAAAGATTGCGAGCCTGCCGTCGTTTTCAGTGGTCAGCATGCGAGCCTTAAGCTTCCCACCGCCCCTATCCTCTCCCTGCTCAAAGCGCTTCAACGACGACTGAACGTTGACTCCAATAACGCAGAGCTTGCCATCAATGAGGTGCTTGCCAGCCATAATGACCCCAAATACACAGACTGGAAAATCACAGTCATGGATAACACCTCCTGGCAACTCAATGACGCTGACCCAGGGTCCCTGGAAGTTCAGTGCACAGGGTTGGGTGGAGGAGAGCTTGATGAAGACTGGGATGTGTTAATGGCTTGTAGAAAGAAAGCACATGTTTATGGGCCATCCCTGAGCAAACAGGACGATTGGAATGCAAGAGTTGGCACAGTAGCAGGCACTGCCCACACGCAAGAATATTTGCTACTGCACATCGCCATGTTTCCCATCGGAGCACGCTTCTGGTGCCGTGTTTTAGGAATGCCCAGGGCGAACCAATTACAAGCACAGATCATCAGTCGAGCCATGAAGCTGTTGCGCTTCTGCCCTATCATTCCAGCGCATAGGAAACCACCATGCCCTGGGTACACACATGGTCTGAGACTTTTTACCAAGCTACTGGTTGCACATCCTCTGGTCGGAGTCTGCCTGCCCCCTGACATCCGTCCAGCGGACTACCTCAGGTTGACAGGATATATGATAGGCTCTTTCAACATCGGAGGGCACAGCGCTGGCTCGTATGCAGGAATGGTATGGGAAACAATCCTCTCAGAGTTCCCAGATGTTGATGGTACAACAGTGCTAGCAGCCATTGCGCTGCCACCATCGTTGCTAACAACATACAACTCATCACAGCTGAGAGAGATTCATCTCATCCACCATGCGGATGACAAGCTGTGTGTCTGGAACCCGTCAAACCATGACATCAAATTGCTTAAGCAACGAGGCTTTAAAATCACGCATGTCACAGGCTGGAGAGGGTACCTTGGCACTGCGCAGCATAACTACTCGCATTGGACTAGGGTTGCCCTCCCAGAAGGACGACCCGATCTGGAACAGCTGGAAGGCATCCCAGGGGTACTCCCCTTCAAAGTGTACTCACAAGCTCCTCTTCGCCTGATCTCATGGTGTAGTTTTGAGCTCCCAAGAACTGCCAGAAAACTCCTGCGTGAGCTGGCGGAAATGTGCGAGCTACCTGAAACCACAACACAAGCACTGGTTGCTCAAATTGCTGTCCATAACGCAGAGATCAAAACTGAGCAAGAAGCTACCCAATACCTAGCCGGGTTGGCAACGGTTACCATCTCCTCAAGGGCCAATTTGCATAATTATACCACCATGGTCCAACAGTTCCTTGGTACCCTACCCCTGCCCATGGCTGTCTACATGTTAGACTACTACCTGCCCATGCTCAGTCCTAATGAAGGCTATAATGAAACAGGGTTAACAATGCAAAGTGCAGGACCGGTTCGACAGCCATCGCAACCCATTGCCTCGAGTTCCTCTTCAAAGGCAGCGAGTTTGGCCACTGGAGAGTCAAAGGCGGACAGGATGCGTTCGCATTCCGACATCCAAGCCTTGGTAAAACTGATGTGTTTAGCCTAGTTGCCAGCGATGCGCACCATCACAAAGTCAGCCCCATTGGCACAGGTAGGCTCATCGCCATGGTTGGCACAGCAGAAGCACCAGCTGATGACGGAGATGACCTCCAAGTCCTATTTGGTTTGGTCCTCGCCATCACACCGCGTGCAGCCAAAAAGAAGGATGAGCTGGCAGCCTCACGTATATACAGACAATGTAACCCCAAATTCATTGAGGTCGCCTTCCTTTGAAACCCTCCAAGACTTGTACACTGATTCTGGCCAATGCCTGGACCCTATTGATGCAACAGTCCAGGGGCAAAACAGACCGGTTCCAAAGGTCTTTTTTCTCCACACAATGTGGATGTTTGGATGTACCAAGCCCACCCGCGAGCTCACAGCTGTCGCGCAAACCTCCCCGTGCAGGTATCACCTGGGACTAGGCATCTATAATGTCCAAACAGCAGTGGAGGGAATGGAGGGCAACAAAAGATCACATTTCTTGCATTTGTGCGGTCAGTTGCTGCACCTACTAGGGAGGTCCTTTTGAGCGAAGCCGGTTTTGAGAAGGTTTTCCGGACCCAGAATTGGGTCCGTCGGAGGAAGCTGTTTTGTAGATGATTTGGTTTCTTGTTGGGGCAAGCGGGGTGCATATCGGTTGCTGCGTGAACCCAGTTGAAGGTAGCTTTTTATTATTTCGTTTCGTCTGGTGGCTTGATTGTTTGCTGCTAAAAGAAGGCGCATCAGCCTTTTGCAGCCTTAGGTGATTGCTTGAAGTGTTTCTTGCTGTTGCGGAGTTTGTGGGTTTTCGCGAAGGTGGCCGGCTTCCATTTGAATGATTGTATTGAATACTTTACTGCCCCTTGTTGGCCCCCCTTGCCCCTCTAGACTCCTACCGAAGTTTGCAGCCCAGAAAGAACATGAATTATGATCTTTTCAGTCAATCCCGTTATTAATTAATAGTATTAATTTAAAACGGGATGGAGTAAGAATCTGCTTAGGGAAAGATGTGGGAAGGTGAAGTATTGAAGGCTCTCTTACTCCGCCATCGTTTCGATATCGTGTCAATTACATTGGGTAATTGAATTAAAACATACCACGGAGTAGCGGAGTAGGCGGAGTAGCGACGGATTGGTGAATGTTGCCTGGGTGGTGCTGCATTGCAATCGCCGCATTGGAGCAAGGGAACGGGGACAGCTGATACCACATGTGCGCTTTCAGGTTCCATTTCTGGGGCCGGAAAGTCAATTGAAATCAGGCTTCGCATGTGCGGGCCTCCTCTGTTCCAACTCTATATGCTTGTTGCTTAACTAAACGCAGTTGTCATTTTTTGTTCGTTGCAGGGGTCGGCCTTTGCTGTTAATTTTGCGATTTTGCGGTCTCATTTTTGGTACCGCCAGACGGTCCCAAAAATGAGACCGTGAAAGTGCTTTTCTTTTGTTTTTTTACTAAGCGGTGCATGCGGTCCCAAAAATGGGACCGCCAGGCGGTCCCATTTTTGGGACCGTGTTTAGGTTCATTTTTTGAAGTTTGTTGTACAGTATCAAGGTTGCAGAAGCGCAACGATTTGGTTTCAATGAAGCTTTGTGGCGTATGGCGGCCGGAAGGGCAACTAGGGAGGTCCTTTTGAGCGAAGCCGGTTTTGAGAAGGTTTTCCGGACCCAGAATTGGGTCCGTCGGAGGAAGCTGTTTTGTAGATGATTTGGTTTCTTGTTGGGGCAAGCGGGGTGCATATCGGTTGCTGCTTGAACCCAGTTGAAGGTAGCTTTTTATTATTTCGTTTCGTCTGGTGGCTTGATTGTTTGCTGCTAAAAGAAGGCGCATCAGCCTTTTGCAGCCTTAGGTGATTGCTTGAAGTGTTTCTTGCTGTTGCGGAGTTTGTGGGTTTTCGCGACGGTGGCCGGCTTCCATTTGAATGATTGTATTGAATACTTTAGTGCCCCTTGTTGGCCCCCTTGCCCCTCTAGACTCCTACCGAAGTTTGCGGCCCAGAAAGAACATGAATTATAATATTTGCAGTCAATCCCGTTATTAATTAATAGTATTAATTTAAAACGGGATGGAGTAAGAATCTGCTTAAGGAATCCGGGAAAGATGTGGGAAGGTGAAGTATTGAAGGCTCTCTTACTCCGCCATCGTTTCGATATCGTGTCAATTACATTGGGTAATTGAATTAAAACATACCACGGTAATTGAATTAAAACATACCACGGAGTAGCGGAGTAGGCGGAGTAGCGACGGATTGGTGAATGTTGCCTGGGTGGTGCTGCATTGCAATCGCCGCATTGGAGCAAGGGAACGGAGACAGCTGATACCACATGTGCGCTTTCAGGTTCCATTTCTGGGGCCGGAAAGTCAATTGAAATCAGGCTTCGCATGTGCGGGCCTCCTCTGTAGTGCTAACTCCATGTCACGTTGAAGGCGAGCATCACCCCTGGACCCGATCCACAGCGCTATCTTTTGCTGCTGAAATTGACGGACATGTTTTAGGCACACTCTGTGCAGTGACAATGGCTTTGCTCACCAACCGGCTCGATCTGTGCATCCAAGGGCTCTTCGGAGCAGGCAAGTCGAAATCGATGGCAATCCTTATCCTGGCCCTGATTGAGATCGATACCACCGACAGCCTTAAGATATTGTTCATTTGTAAAGAGAACTCCGGTACTAGATCTTTTGCTGACCTCCTCCTATGGCTCGACCCCCCGTCCTGGGTTTTTGTGCGCATAGGTAGGCTGGTGGGAGACCAAGAGCGCAACAAAAGCAGTTACTCCCACACAAAATTTGATATCCACCCCAAAGAAAGAAATCAAATGTTGCACAAGTGTCAGCTAATCTTAGCCACCGGGGGAACTGTAGCCCAGGATCTTACCATGCAATGGTCCACTTTTTTTTTTTATTCAAGAGCTTTCCCTCCTGGTCATTGATGAAGGCCAGCAGTATGGCACTGACCGAGAAATTGCAGTTATCAGCCTGCTGAGGCAGCAACCTCTGGTATTGTGGACAGGAGACTCAGAGCAGACACCCGGCGGCATTGATCGGGCAGCTCGCAACGCAAAGCGCTCCCGACAACTACTGCTCGCCAAAAAGCATGGCCTGCGAAGCAACCGCAATTATTACACGCCAGCCACCCTTGCCGATGCTATGACTCGACTGCTAGATGGTTCGGCCAATGAAGGTCTGACGACTCTTAGTCAAATTCTCAAACGAGGGCAGTCCACTTTAGGCCGGCTATGGACAAGTCAGCTATCGCCACAGGATGAGGAAGATCTCCAAGTAGCCAGCGCTGTTCTTCCAGGCCTCCAAGCCGTATTTAAAGCAACGCAGCCTACTATGCGACGGCACTCCCGTTTCGTAGAACCGGAACTGCTGGAGGGTGCTGTTCTCAATCTTCCACGGTCTCTTGTGCGCCTTGCCTGGATCTTGCAACATGCCGCTACCCTCCTGCCCATGGCTGGGGACATACAAGCAACCTTAAACTCCCAAACCACTGGTGTGAGTGACATCCATGCTTGGGGGTTAATGCTTCCCTCCAGTTCCAGAGTTAGTCCTGTTACATACCATGCAGTGGTTGCAGTAAGATACCCCGCCCTCTGCAGACAGATAAATGGCCTATGGGAACTAGGCAGTTTTGCCTCGGGAGGACTACCAGACAAACCACCAGGGTTTCAGCTAGTGCTTTGGGATACCAATGCTAGAATTAACGGTTTGGTAGCGACTGACCTAGAGACTCTTGTGTCAGAGGTCCTCACCTCCTTCCCTTGTAATGCTGGATTTGCGGATGGACTCTTTACAATGACCACAGCAACTGATCATAAGAACAACTTGAATCGCTCCGTGCTCAAAAGAGACTATGTGCGTACCTTGCGTGTCGAGACAATCGCCAATTCAGCCGGAGGAACAGCACAGGTATCAATCGTGGCTCAGCCCAGCATTGGTTTTCTCAACACTAAATATTACTCCAATGGCTCTCCTACAGAAGATACAGAAGATTGCCTGGGCAGAATCACTGTAGGACTCACCCGGTCCAAATCATTAACCTTGCTAGTCTCACCTCTGGACATGATGGGGCTCATGGGCATGGCACAGGTGATTGCCACCATCGCCTACGGCATCGGGGGCCTGCGGAGGGGAGAAACGACATGGAAGTGGCCAGAATTTGACCCTGACCCAGTACAAGAGAATCTTGCGCAATTAAGCCGTTGGTCACTGAATTCACCACCAAACTGGGAATACCCGCCCCTCGCTATCGCCAACCAATACTACGATCAGCATGCTGATGAGGTAAAGCGAGCAAGGTACCGTTTGATATTGGTCCGAGGGTCAGACCTTCGATGGTTGGACAGAGCGCGCTTCCAAGAAATTCAAGCAGGCTTACGAACCCAACACAAGTGGCTCCCCAAGCAACATCTCCCTTTCTCCGAAGTCGTCCTATATGCCTATGCTGCTGATCGCACACCCTTTCCCACCTACGTGTGCCTACCTTCAGGACTGTATAAAGCACGCACCGGGAATGTAGTAGCGCAGACAGGCCCAGACCAGGAGATCCTGTCCCTGCCTGGCATATATTTCTTTGATGGATGGCGATTACACCCAAACTTGCCAATCCCAGACCACCTGCCACGCGCAGCAGAGGCACCAGTTCAAGGTACCGCTCCTGATGCACCTACACCTGATGCGGAACCCAAACGGTCGCCAGAAGAAGAAGCGAGGGACATTCTTGCAGTAGCCGCCAAGAACCAGCCAGAGGATGGCCCGAGCACAAGAAAAGCAGCTGTCCGCGCATGTAAATACCTGAGAGCCATGGTCAACCAATACGAAACCACCATCCAAGCTGTGCATAGTGCCGCCCGCACCCACACGCAAAGAAGTAAAGGCATGGTTGGACCTCCTGTTGATTATCGCCCACAAGGAGAAGCCCTCCCAGTAATATCAGCAGACCTCACCTCTGAGTTATTGCATTGCCTATCGACGCTCCCAGACCCATGGCCCTTAGCCAAAATTACCATCGATATGGAGAAACCGAGCCAATGGGTCTCAAAATTGTGCAAACTTTATTTTGCGGACGAGTACGCCAAGCGCACAGTAGGACTTCCCTCACGTAAACATGTTCCGGACATTGCAGGCGCCCTCCGAGCAGTTCAAGCCATCCTCCCCAAACTGGAAGTCAAGATGATTGAATTCTTAGCTGAATGGATGGTAACTCTGTTAATGCCAGCCAGACACGTAATGGAAGTGAGGGCACCTCATCTTTCCTTCATGATGCTCAAGGAATACTGGTTCAGGGAACTTTACTTAGGCCTGAAAGTCACAGCATCCTTTGACCGCTCTGAGTCATATACCAGAGTGATCGATGGCCAGGTAAGATGCATCACGCCTGAAGTGAAGCCGCAGAATTTGCAGGTCATTTGGAATGTGCAGTTCATCACAGTCTTTGTGCCAGCATGGATGATCCCGCCTGTCTATCATAGCCTACGCAGAGAAAGCATCAAAACTGTGAGTTCTGGCAGCCCCATAGGAGTCCAGTCAGTCCGCCCTACTTGGTTTGAGGACACAACACCTAAGGACCCTACCTCTCAGCAATCTCAAGACCCTCACAAGGAGCAAGCCCAACCACTTCATGGTCTCAAGTTAGTCATCAAAGAAGAAGTGTTACCAGCGACTGACCAACCGCAATTCCAGTCGCTTCAGCTGTTGGCTAGCAGGGGCCTGTTGGCACCTGATACATGGAAGTGCAAACGCGCACAAGTCAGCCTGAAAGCAACTATTGATGTCCCCATGTTGGGTACAATCATAGAGCAAAATGGCGATGGGCTCCTGGAAGACTCCCACATGCCAGTACTGGGGAGGACCGCCTTTCGGAGTCCAAATTCTATATACCTTTCCAACCCCAAAAATGGGCATCAAACAAATTCGAACAGTTCAGTGACATCATCTTGCGCATCTTGCGGTTTCTTGCGGAGCCGTCTGGAGTCACAAAGTTGGAACTCTTTCAACCCTTTCCCCATTGTAAACAGGGTTTCAGCAGGTGTACCGACTCCGCCCGACTCCGGCAAGACTCCGCAGCTAAAGACATCAAAACTGGCACAAAACTGTGGTAAAATCGAAGTTTTGCATCTCCAGCCTTCTTACGGAATCTGCTGGAGTCATGAAATCGAAACTCTTCCCCCAATGTAAACAAAGGATTCATCCGGTTTTAAATATATACTATTATTCTTTAACCGGATGATACTGAACTCCGGGCGACATACACAACCCGACCCGCAAAGTTGCCGCGTTAGGAGTCTAGGGGGGCGAAGGGGGGGACCCCAAAAACAAACAACGCATCAAGAGACCAAAACAAAACTGAGCAGTGCGACGCCCAATCGTGACAAAACGATCCACTGCCAACGCAAACACAGAAAAAAGCATCCTGCCAGCAATGTCGCAGCGGAATCAGCACCTCACCCACGCCATGTTGCGAAAGCCTGCGACAACAACACCCAAACAATTCCA
Organism: Cladocopium goreaui; assembly: GCA_947184155.2. NCBI lineage: Eukaryota > Dinophyceae > Suessiales > Symbiodiniaceae > Cladocopium > Cladocopium goreaui. Next base: position 434,545 of record CAMXCT020005335.1, on the reverse strand, counting down.
AACAACATGGTGCTTTGGCAAAGATTGGCAACATGCAGGCGGGGCTAGAGAACTTCAATCAGCAACCGTGTTCCCCGGAATCCTGCCATTCCGTTACACTTGCAAGAGTATTGCTTTTTGTTAAAGCTGCGCAATTTTTCGCAAAAAAGGTCACTGCAGCAATCTCATTTTCGGGGCCGTAAACACATTGGCTTTTTGGACTCCAAGAAGTGGTCCTCCCCAGTTCAGCACGTGGATGTTTGTGTCATCCTTCCTGCCTTTTGTGGTTTCATGGTTTCTGGCGAACTTTTGAAGCAGCTGGGTGCGTTCAGAGCGTCATGTCGCAACCCCAAAAACAGGATTGCCACACGCTCCAACGCGTGGATTTGGCGCGCCCGTTTTTGGTCTCGCCTGATATTAAAATAGAAATTAAAAACGGCCTCGAAATGGCCCTGTCCAAAGCGAAAAGCGGTAGCGCGTGGCAATCCCATTTTTGGCAGTGTGGAACTGTGCGACCTGCTCGAAACACGAAGCTCTTTACATTGCGCAAATAAATCAAAGTTGAGTTTTGTTTAAGCAGCAAGCTTTCAACGCAACTGGGGAGGACCGACTTTCGGAGTCCAAATTCTATATACCTTTCCAACCCCCAAAATGGGCATCAAACAAATTCGAACAGTTCAGTGACATCATCTTGCGCATCTTGCGGTTTCTTGCGGAGCCGTCTGGAGTCACAAAGTTGGAACTCTTTCAACCCTTTCCCCATTGTAAACGGGGTTTCAGCAGGTGTACCGACTCCGCCCGACTCCGGCAAGACTCCGCAGCTAAAGACATCAAAACTGGCACAAAACTGTGGTAAAATCGAAGTTTTGCATCTCCAACCTTCTTACGGAATCTGCTGGAGTCATGAAATCGAAACTCTTCCCCCAATGTAAACAAAGGATTCATCCGGTTTTAAATATATATACTATTATTCTTTAACCGGATGATACTGAACTCCGGGCGCCATACACAACCCGACCCGCAAAGTTGCCGCGTTAGGAGTCTAGGGGGGCGAAGGAGGGGACCCCAAAAACAAACAACGCATCAAGAGACCAAAACAAAACTGAGCAGTGCGACGCCCAATCGTGACAAAACGATCCACTGCCAACGCAAACACAGAAAAAAGCATCCCGCCAGCAATGTCGCAGCGGAATCAGCACCTCACCCACGCCATGTTGCGAAAGCCTGCGACAACAACACCCAAACAATTCCAAACAACATGGTGCTTTGGCAAAGATTGGCAACATGCAGGCGGGGATAGAGACCTTCAATCAGCAACCGTGTTCCCCGGAATCCTGCCATTCCGTTACACTTGCAAGAGTATTGCTTTTTGTTAAAGCTGCGCCATTTTTCGCAAAAAAGGTCACTGCAGCAATCTCATTTTCGGGGCCGTAAACACATTGGCTTTTTGGACTCCAAGAAGTGGTCCTCCCCAGTAGGATGGCCACTCCACATCGATGGCGCTGTCAGACAATGTTGCATTCACAGAACTGCTAGTTTGCAAGAATTAGACGATATGCTCAAGGAATACGACATGAAACGAGACTCTGTTGAGATCAACCATGACGCGCCTCAATGGTCCCATCATGCAGTGTGGAACCGCAAGTATATGGAACCAAAACCTGATATACGCTGGAACAGCTATGGGCTGACTCCGAACCTGCAGTAAATAAAAAAACGACCACTTCCTATGAAGTACAGGCAGATGACCTTCAGCGTGCCGTGTCGGCCATTCGGCATTTTCCGCCCCCCATTCCTCCGGACAGCCCCTTCATACAAGCGTTAGGAACACCAGCTGTCCTGAAAGCCCCACCACAGACTGATACCTTAGCGCAAAGGGCACTGGAAGAATGGGAGCGCACTCTGTGCGAAAACAAGGCAGTAGCAATCCTTGCCGAGATACAAGCTGGACGACCATCATCCACAAAGATGGCGGGGAAATGCTTATTGCCATTGTTCTGGACAAGCCACTGGAGGAAGCAAAGCGATTAGTTGATGACCCTGCGGCATTCACCCGCGAAATGACACGCATCCTGCGCGATAAGCATACTCACCCGCTCATAGCCCAAATGATGAAACCTGCGGAGAGTAGTGAGCCACCCTCTGCCACTGCGAGCGCGAGTGGTGCCAGTAGCAGTCGAGATCTTCGCGCTACACCACACGAACAGTTCCAATAAAACGCACCAAATGACACAAAGTACCCAAGTTCCACGAAGAGCAATCAGCATCCAACTTCAACTAACTTGAACGACGTTGTCACCATGGGGTACTCATGGTTGATAACTGCCTGCCACTCCTCTTCCCCAGTCGACATGCTGGAGCCAGCATAGGATTGCCAGCACAAGATATATTGGTGACAGTAAAGTTGAGCGGCGTTGTCACCATGGGGTACTCATGGTTGATTACTGCTCGCTGCGGCTACCATGTTCTCAGCATCCAGAATCGAGCATGGGACGGGAGGCGGGGAGGGCGGTTATACTAATTATCCTGTTATGGGTTGTTTGTCATTTTGTGTCTTTAAACGTTGCATGGTAGTGTAGTGAGATGTCAAAGCACATCAAGCCATGGCGCCCGTTGCTGTCTTGCTCAGGCAATCCAGTACCTGCATTGCTTGAATGTCACCTGACCATATGAGCTCCGTGCAATCAAACGAAGTAGTATGCCTGCCTCAGGAACCCCAGATTCACAATGAGGCACAGGATCTCCTCTTACTGCAGGATTATGTGCACAGACTGACGAACACTCTCAGAACTTTGGAAGGCACCCACGCCGTATTGCAGCAAATGGAACTCCTTGCAGGTGTTGTCAACGAGCAAGACTGCAGAGACATTCGCACAGCCTGCTGTTGCTTAAGAAGTCTGCGCATTCGACTAGAAGCCCGTGCCAACGTTACAGAACGAGAAGTGATTAGTCGACAGCTACAGCTCATGCATGTGAGCGTACAACAGCACCGGACTGAAGACCTTAACACAGCTGACACAAGTTGCCTGTCTAGAACCTCTTTTGTGCACTTTGAGGATAGACCTGGTCCCTGGGCAGAGAAAAACGCTCGTATTCCTACACCAATGTAACCAAGCAAGCTACCATGATCATTGACCGCATCTAATGCAGTTGATCTTAACACCTGCCAAGTTGACCGCTCCAGCTGCGCAACGCTTGCAAGCCTGCATCCATGCGGTCGAGCTCGCCCTTCGCGAACTCGATCGCATTGGATTCAGTTTTGAAAGTGGTATACTCCGCCAAAGGCACTGCAACTCCCATATATGGGTATTTTCTCCCATGTCACGAAGATGCAATGCAAGAGCACTAGCATGGTAGTGCCACTAACAATTTCGGTGCAATATGATGATTGGAAAAGCAGTACTGAGCGGACTCTGAGGGTACCTGAGTGCTGTTACCGCGCCGTCTTTTTCACCTTAGACCACGTTTCACTTTCCTGTTTCACTGCGGTAGCTTCTCACCACTTTGTAGTGACCCGGCGTTGACGGTGTTTGCTTCAAAGTGTTTTGGTGCTATATTATGCCATGATGGCTGCTCTTTGAGATCTCGGGGATCCTGGCTGGGGGGATCCCTGGTTTCCGCATTGAGCTGTGTTGCTTCAGCACCCTGTGATGTGGCCCTGGGTGATTTTTTTGGTTGGTTTTTTGGTTGTTTTCTATCTTAAGGGCCTGCGTTGACATGGCACAGAAGTTGTCATTTGCATGCGTCGAGATGTATGATGGCCTGCGCGAAGGATGGCACACAAGTTGCTATCGGAATTCATCTCAAGAGCACATTGCTGTCCTTTTGCCCTGTTTTTTGGTGTGTTCTGTTCTGTTTTGTTTGTTTGGTTGTTTTTTGTGTGTTTTGTTTTTTGTGGTTTTTGTTTCGTTTGTTTTTTTGTTTGTTTGTGCTCGCTCTCGGCAATCGGATAGCTTTATGGACTATGTAAAGGTCCACACCAGCTCTCTTTTGTGGCTTTTCATGCATGTCAATTCAATTTCCGGCAAGTAAAAGCTTGTGTAACGACCTGGCGAAAGCCTCGGAGGCGTTGGACGGAAAAAAAACAACGTTTTCTTAAACTCCGCGTGTAAGCGAACAAAGTAAGTGGACTTTGTGCTGCTTGCCGGTGCCTGATGCCATTTTCTGCTTCCATTTTTGGTTGCGCTTCTGTCGAATTTTCAATAGATGAAGCCACATGTTGCTTCATTTTCAACACTACCGCTTGGCTTCAAACATGTCATTGACTATGACCAAAAATTCCGCAGTTTGGGAGCATGTCTGTCATGAAAGTTTCCAGCGCAAGAAGCAACTAGCAGTGGTTCTTGACATGTCCCAAGGTGATAGCAATGAAGAAGCAGGACGGTCCAATACAATTTATTCAAATTCAAGGAGTGCATCGCCGTTTTGACCCTCCTTGCTATTCTAAGAAAGGCAAACTGGTTTCTCTGACAGCAGACTCTGGCTGAAGAGCTTGAGAGTGGCTTCGTTAAGGGACTCTATTCTTTGGGCATGACCGGTGGATGCCAATCCGCCACTTCCTCCTGGGTGCTAAGATGAATTTGAGGCCAATGGATGACCTGAAGTCCAACTCAACCAACTCAAACACATTGACTTTATAGCAGGGCTAGCCTTGAGGGTTGCCGAAGGAGCAGGAGGAGGTCATCAGAAATTTGGCTCGGGTGAGTGGATGGACTTTTGCGGCCACTACAGCTTCGGCTCCTGCGTGAATTAATTAATTAATCTCATATGCAACATGCTTGGAAACATGTTGAACGACCTGGCGGAAGCCATACGGCGTTGGACGGAAAAAAAGGCTCGGGTGAGTGGATGGGCATGTCTGGACCTCAGAAAGGCATACCAACAAATGGCTGTCCATCCAGATCACTATCACCTTACCGTCTTGTTTTTCCACGGTAAAGATGGTTCTTCTAAGTTTTACGTGGCCAACTCACTCATGTTTGGTGCTACAGCTGCTGTTTGCAGTTTCAACCGTGTCAGCTGCAGCCTTTGGTTCCTCTTCAATCGCATGTTAAAAATCCCATGTGGGGTGTTCTATGATGAGTATCCTCTCTTCTCTCCATCTGAATGCTGGCGCTGGTGCTTTGAAACACGCACGCACTGGCCCGCTTCCTCTTGAGAGAAAATTTCAAGTCCTGGTGATAGCATGGGGTTCAGGGTCTGCAACCAATAGATTGAGAGACCTGACTGATTTTTGCGATTACAGTAGTTGCAGTTGCCGCACGTTGGTGTGCACCACAATGCTAAAAACAAAAAGCTTTCCCAGACCTAGGTTTTTTAGATTGTACCAGGGCAGCGTAAAGCCGTTAAATATGGAAATTTGACACCCCGTGTGAGAACCCTTTGGGTAAGGGTGAAGCGACATGCCATTCATCATTGGTTGTACAGTTTATGCACAGAGGATATGTGGAAGGTTACTGCAAGAAGTCATGGAAGAGGTAGAGAACACTCTACTTATTGTGGAAAGAATCTTGTATGTAACCATCCTGTGTCACAATATTCTATTGGTCTTCGGACTTGCTGTTTCTGACATCAGGATGATGTCATTGATCAGTGTTGACCAGTGATTGTGGTATTTGGATCAGTTCTACATCTTATTCTGGATTCGACTTGAATCTGGTACGGCTTATTGCTTGAGCTGAAAATACCTACATTGGTTTGGCATTGGAATTGTTTATTACGTCTTCGACGTTGAGAAGGTCATTCTCTCCAAGTGATGAGAACACAGCTATAAACTCTTGGAGAAGAGTTTAAGCTAGCTGAAAATATCTGATGGAGAGAATCTATTATACTTTGAACTTGGACCTTGAGATGCATTGACATTGTGAGGACAATGGTCATATTTGGGCATTTTATTTGTCTGAGAATTTTGTGATGAGATGTTTCGGTATTGTGAGGACAATACCTACATCATCGTCATCGTGGCCTATGGATCATACACTTGATCTTATGGTTTGCCTTTTATCGTTCCTGAGATGACTTTGATTATCTCTATGAGGACGACCTTGTTTTGACACGACTTTGAACTACATTGTGGATTGGCTATTACAGTGGTCGAAAGACTTCAGCGATACAACTGTATTTGGCTGACCTACATTGACAATGTCGAATAGAACATTCTATTCTCCATTGAGATTGGAAACTGTGAGATGCTATCTCTATGTGAAAACTGATTTGGAGAGAGAACTTTGTGTTCTGATTATACTTTGTATCCAGAAGAAGGTTGTACAGATACTTTGTGTGAATCACTTCGTTCTTGAGAAGTTAGTCACAAGTTTGACTATTGAGCTGGCTATTCACGTTTGGATGAGAACCAGTTTGATTTGAGAACTTTTGGAAGTGTTTCGATGATTTTGAATTCATCTAGTGAAATTGAGTTTTGTAGACTTCTAGCAGCTGGAATAGTTTCAACAAACCTTTATTTGAAGAACTTGAGGTTTGTTAACTGGAAACCTGGAATCGAGTTTACCAGTTGAGACATCGGCTCGAAGGACTTGTGTCAGAAGTTCATTTAATGAACAGAAGCTGCTGTGTCACATAACTTGACATAAGACAGATCAGCAGAGGGAACACGATCTTCCTCTTTCTTGTTTTGTTTCTGTTTTGTGTTGCTTGTTGTGTTTGTTTCTTTGACTGATCGTGCTGCGTCTGGAGCGAAAAGAAGGAGCTTGACGTCAGCATGTGGGAGTCGTGGAAGAAACATTCCTTTTGACACGGTATTGCTTTAGTTTAATTAGTTAGGGACTTACGCGCTGCGCTTGTGTTTGGTGTGCGTGGTTGACGTACGCGTTTGCCCGCGTAGTTCTGTAGAAATTTAGAGAAGCGTTGGATCTGACCGCAGATCTGTGCACGGCGCTTTTTCTACATGGTAGCGGAGCTCTACGGAGCTACCCACACCATTCTCCGCTGACCCTTGTTGCAGTGTACTAAGGACGCCATCTAAGGTGAAGCTGAGATCGTTTGTATTGAGCTCCTGAATCTTCTGCAGGGATACGTGTTGAGCTTGTACTAAGGTTCTGAAGTGATCACTAGGTTGGTATGCTGCTTATGTAAAGTCAAGGGCATCGAAGAACTTGAGTATTCTCGATTTAGATGATGTGTGTTTTTGTTTCACTTGTGTGGCATGTTGACTGTGAGGTCATTGGTTGAAGGTGACTTGTCAAGTGATTGCCAGAGATGACATGTTTTTGAAATGCTTGGAGTATCTCGACAGGCTGAGGTTGGGAGTAAGTCCTGGAGACACAAGTGAGGTGTTTGGACAGTGAAGGCTCCGACAACCTGCCTGGAGATGAACATTGAGAGTATCGCGATAGGCTGAGGTTGGGAGTAAGTCCTGGAGACACAAGTGAGGTGTTTGGACAGTGAAGACTCCGACAACCTGCCTTGAAATGAGTTAGGTAGAGAGAAGTCTGTACGGAGTTTTTGAGTGTGTAGAATGCTTGTAGAAATTGACCTGTTTGAAAGTTTGGAACCACTGTACCCTATTTGGCTCGAGAAATTTGGGTATCAAGGAACTTCGCAATAGTTTTGCCTAAGATGGATGCCAGAGATAGATCCAGAGATCGGAGGAGAGACAATTCTGTGTATGAGGCAGAGAATGAACAACTCCTTTGCCGAATTATTGAGATAGAGAAGTTGCAAGGTGTCATAAGGTTGCTACAGGCACAGATCGTACTCCTGGAATGGCTGATACCGCTATTGGAAGATCTGCGGATTAACCGAAGCAACTTGGATATCATCATGATGCTGAAGGACAATCTCATGGGCTTGGAAAGGGAGTTGCAGCATCGATCCTGTGAAGTGCGAGGACAGATACTTGCACGGTATCACAGAGCATTGGATAGGTGAAATATCATGGGCATAGGCGATGGAGTTCCTGGCAAAAGTGGTAAGCGAGAGTAAAATAAGTATCAGCGGCTGAGCTGCATGTGAGAGTGCGTTGCAGTTGCGTTGCATGTGAGATTTGTGATTTAGTTGTGTAAGAGGTTTTGTGACTTTGGCTAGAAAGAGAGAGAGAGAGAGCCTGGAGAGTCACTAGGAAACTAGGAAGCTTGGTGATTTTGGCAGAGAGTGAGAGAAAGTGCCTGGAGAATCACTAGAGAGCATTGGAAAGAGTTAGAAGGAAAGTGGGCTGTACGGCAGGGTGCTGCATAGGTCCGTATTGAAAGTAAGAAAGAGTAACATCTCGACAGGTTGGTCAGGTTGTAGATGATTCAGGACGCACGGAGTGCACAGTGCGTGGTGCTACTGAGCCTGGCGTCATGCCTGGAGATGACAGTTTGAGTTAAGAAACGTTGGCATGAGAACCCGGAATGGTCAGTGACCAGGTTTAGTTGCCCAGAGTTGAAAGAGATTGGCATGAGAACCCGGAATGGTCAGTGACCAGGTTTAGTTGCCCAGAGTTGAAAGAGATTGGCATGAGAACCCGGAATGGTCAGTGACCAGGTTTAGTTGCCCAGAGTTGAAAGAGATTGGCATGAGAACCCGGAATGGTCAGTGACCAGGTTTAGTTGCCCAGAGTTGAAAGAGATTGGCATGAGAACCCGGAATGGTCAGTAGCCAGGTTTAGTTGCCACAGAGTTGAGAAAGATCGGCATGAGAACCCGGAATGGTTGGTGACCAGGTTTAGTTGCCATAGATTGGAAAGACGTTGGCATGAGAACCACGGAGGGTCGAGTTTGCTTTGTCAGTGACCTTGGTTTAGTTGCCACATTTTGCAATGTAATGCGTGAGTAATTGAACACCTGAGGTTCAGTAGTGTGCAGGAGCAGTGGAGCTTGACGGATGTTTGCACTGACTGGTGACCTTGAGATTGAAGCCTGAAGCATTGTTGTTTGCCTGGCAGTGTAGGTACTAGAGTGCTGAGAGAGAGATAGGAACCGTCATGGCACTGGAGGCACAGTGGAACTTGGTGTTGAGACTGTGAGTTGACAACGGAGTGAGCTGTGTTTGCCTGTTTGGGGAAAGTTGGTTTGATTTGTCAGATGCATCAGATAACCTAGGATGTAGTTTGAACTGCAGTTGTGAGTGCGTTTGATTGGGACATGTAGTGAGTCATTTGAAACGACCTGAACTGTGTAGGAAGTGGAAACTGTCTTGAACTGTATTTTAAACGAGACAGGAAACTTTGTTGTGAGTTTGTTTTCATAGTTTCTTTGACCGGAATCTGAACAGTTTTGCAGTGTTGCAGGCAGGTCAGGTATGACTTACGTTGCTTGGATTGTTGCAGTCGGTTGTGAAACCTGGGACAGATGCAGAGAAGGCACAGTGAACCCTGAGACAGGTAAGTACTCTGAAGTTGTTGTCAGACTGACTGGACTTTGTGTGAAGACAACTTGAATGCAAGTATTCCCTTTTGGCTTAGAGCAATCATACCGTACCTCTCTAGATGGATGGACGAGCATGGAGGTTTCTGCAAGCCAGTTTGGCTGTGAGACGAGCTCTATGGTCTTTATAGCAATGATTGCCAGTGTGGTTTGCCTACGATGGTTGTGGCATTTCCTTTGGTAGAGATGTAGTTGAGAACAAGATGCTTGTGATGTTGGTCGACTCCGGAATGGTTTCCTTTGCGAACCTGGGTCATGTTGAGTGGACATCTTGTACTACCAGAAGGCTGGCATGGAGTTTTGCGAGATCTACAGCACTGGAGCTTTGCAGAGGATCCTGAGAGGAAGTAGAGCGGTAGTGTAGTTTGTGCGTTTGCGTGTTGCTCAGAGTGAAAAACAAGAGAGGGAATCTGGGATTTGAGATTTGCAATTTTCTTTTGAGTTGAAGAGTTTTGACTTACAACAGAAAAGAAAAGAAATGGGCTGGATGGCAGAGGCGCTGCATAGGTCCATAGGGAACTGGACGGCAGGGGCGATTACGACTTGCATAGGTTCCGAAACGTGAGACTGACGGAAATGAATGTAAATGTGCTGTCAGTTTGTAGCTCGACATACTGTCTAGGTGAGAGACGAAGTATGGAGCTGTCTATTATGCTGGACTGGACGTGACATTTTTGTCTGGACTTCCCATGTCTGTGTAGGTTTCATTCCACCGTTGCTGTTTTACTATAAGACAACTTTGGCTCAGTGTTTTTGCATTTCAGCTGCCCTCGCAATAGCTTTGAGAAAGTATGGCATCAACGGCAATGGAATCCATTCGTCTTTGGTTGGCATTGACTCCTAAGCAGTTTGAGGACTTGAACAATGGCAAGGAGGTTCAGCCTGACGAATATTCCAAGAGGTTTGGACTACGAAAAGACCCGGTTGCTGCCGTTGAGCGTGCTCAGTACTTCAATGATTGGACACCAGAAGGTCCAAAGGGTGAGTTTTGTGCCAAAGACTATGTCTTGGTCGAGGTAGAGGTGACCGCTATCGGCTATCTTCAGAAAGCTGAGTCGGGAGTTCTCTTGAAATATAAACCAAATGAGTACCGCTGGCAGGGAGCGATGCGATCCGAAGAGTATGATCAGTGCGGGAATCTTCTATACCGATTCTCGAAGGAGGCTCACCAAATCATTTGAGCACAGAAGAAATAGAGGACAATAGATATTTCCTCTATGTACAGTTTTTAATGGTACCAAGTCGGGTGGTAATGCTAGACTTGGAGGCTGACGACAGCTGCGAGGCGAAAAGCAAAAGCTGTGGTGAAAGAGCTGTCAAGCTGAGATTGGAGTGAGATGACAATTTTGGGATGTCTGGAATTTTTGAGTTTTGGACGATTTCGGACTGGACAGAACTTGGACTTGTGGAACTCAGTTTGTGTGATTTTTGTCAGCTGTCACGAGTTTTGCATGAGTTTTCATTTTTGCTGCATGACATGTCTATGGGTTTCATACGCGTGGAAACCACTGTGATCTGTTTTGCAGTTTTGTGAAGAGTTGTGCATGCAGACAGTTGGATTTGGATTGAGTTTGCGGTTTGCCACAAGTTTGCACTATTTTTTTTTGGTCTGAGACATTGGAGTTTGATCGATCACATATTACCTGTCAAGATGTGCGGCACGCATCTTCGGGTAGCATTGAGTGTGATCTTTGTCGGAAGTGTAACTCATCTGTTAAGGTGTGAGTCACGCACCTTAGGATGAACAAGAGAGAGTTGGTGCCTGGCATGGCATGAAATGGCTGAGATGTGGTCTGCATTGTCAGTATAGGGATTGTCAAGTTGAATTGCAGATTATGCCCAAGCTGTATTTGGGTCCCGGCTTATCCCAGCGGGTGCATCAGGCCTTGTGTAGGAGACTCGAGCAATTCATGGCAGCGAACGTGTCATCTTCCGCAGCTCCAGCAGTCCCGGCAGTTCCAATGGCAGAGGGAGAGCTTCCCTTGTCTGAGAATCCACCGTTGACGGCACAGACAGGAGTGGCTGAGACGGATTCCGAGAAAAAGAAAGAGCAGGATACTATCCATGTGGATGGAGAAGACAAGGATGAAGGAGATGCTGGAAGAGATGATGATAGATCGAGATCTCCGAGGTTGAGAAGGCATCATGAGTCCTTTGACCCCAATGATGCGACCGATTTGTTGAGTTCTACCACGGGCTTGGCTGTGGGAATCACATCTATGGTCGCTGCTTTGAAGGGATCGACGGACAAACTTGAGGTCTTGATTAAGAGTACTCATACTCTACAGTCTGACCTCTGCAGATCCCTGGAAGCTGTTGGAGAAGCTGTCACCAACATGGCTCGTGCTTCTGAGTCCCTTGCAGCGGGGGTGAACCACAACACCAGCAGGACTGGCGCAATGGTAGGTGAACTTACCAAGCTCAAGAAGCATGTTAAGTGGTCGCTTGACGCTTCAATAAAGGAAACCCTTCGAGACAACAAGAAGGGTCGCCTGGAAAGGGATCAGTCGTTGCAAGACATCATGTCGCAACTCCATGAGAGCATGGTTAAACTCCAGGAAAGCCTCAAGATGGTGGCAGAAAGAATCGAAAGGGCAACTCCACCTGCAGAAATCAGGGGAACGCCACAGGCAGAAGTGCCCCCGGCGTATGACCCGCCATTGGCACCTATGGATCCGCCATTGGCTCCTATGACTCCAACCATGGCACCAGCTGGACCCGGCACAAGTGTTCCACCGCCTCCGGCGATTCCGCCAAGGCCAGCAATTCCAGCACCACCGACATTGCAGACAGTTCGATTTGCAGGGTATAGCCCGGCGCGGATGGGTGAAGTTCCGATGAGCTATCCCCTGGGTTTGGAGGTTAAGGACATGAAGTCGCCACCTACTCAGGTGATCGAGGAAGTCACGGGACGTGTCAGAGCTGTTTCACCCACACCACGTCACGATCCTCTGACGGGGACCGCAGCGTTTTCCCCTCTGGGGTATATGCAGATTCAGGGGACGCGGGAATACCGCAGGGTATACCCCTGATATCTATCCCTGAGCAGAGTGCCAAAGGCACTGGAATTCGCATGGTCTAACGACAAGAGAATAGTTGATTTTATCAGCTCGAGGTTCACTTGTTGTTTTCAGAGATGACGGCATGGTTGAGCGCAGGCATCGGATTTGAGTTTAAAAGGGGGCGAGACACACCGATTGACGCAGTAGATATGGTTTTGTTTGCATAATTTTGGTTTTGGTTTGAAGTTCGTTTTGTTGTCATTTGTCTCTCAATGACGATGGCGAGAGCAACGTTCTTGAAGGCATTCAGAACTCGAAGTTGCTGGCAGATCTGAGGGAGACATCATGAAGAAAGGTTGAAGTGTTTTTTGAATGGCTTGATTGCGGTATTTATCATGTTTGAGTTGTTGTGTACATGACTTGAGTTTTGTTGCTTGAAACATGAAACTTGTTGTTTTGAGTGTTTTCACAAACATTTGGTATAATTGTGTTGTCATGGCATATGATGAGAACCTGGGAAGAAACTCGGACGGAATCTGAGTTTAAGTAATGGAAAATCTTCCGGGGAATCTGATGCCATGATTGCAGACACATTGCACTGTCATGTCATGATATAGACTCAAACAAGGCATACCACATTTCCGAGATCACCAGGATGGATCAAACGTTGAAAGGGGGAAGGCGATCTATGCGATGATGAAGCTGTGAAAGCTATTCTGTCATAGGATATCTCTCACCGCTTCCTCATTCCGTGCCAATCTTAGCTAGTCCTGACCCTGACGGAGAGAGAGATTTTTATTCAGAACATTTTGAATTTGTTGTGCAGTGACTGTGAACTGTACTTTACTTGTTTTGAATTTGAGATGAGTTGCATGAGTGATATCATTTCACTTTCGTTTTCTTTTTACACGCCTACCTTCTTCACGAAGGTGCGGATTAGCTGAAACAGTTGGCCTTTGTTTTCGCGTTGACTCCGATCGTGCGACGTTAGGTTTCGTCTTGGGTCTCGTGTGTGTGTGTGTGTGTTTGTTTTGTTTTGTTGTTGTTTTGTTTGTTGTAGGAGGACAACAGCACTGTAGGTATATCGTTATCGACGCCATGGGTTATCGGAGGAACTGGATTTTGGAAGACGAGCTTAGTACTGGAAAGACTTTAGGAGTCTTTGGACTGAGTCTGGTATTCCAACATCTGGCTTTCGCGACAGAGAAGATTTTGAATTTGGAAGTTACGACATTATGCATGAGTCGAACAAGATGAGTTTTGGATGATGCTTTATCATCGGTCGTGAGTTTTGGAAGTACGTGTACCTTTTGGATATTTTGATCATGAATATGATCTGGAACGTGAACATTTTTCTTCCAAGTACGGAAGTGGAGTGAGTGGATGAGATGTCATGTCGAAAGGGGGTATGGAAATTTGACACCCCGTGTGAGAACCCTTTGGGTAAGGGTGAAGCGACATGCCATTCATCATTGGTTGTACAGTTTATGCACAGAGGATATGTGGAAGGTTACTGCAAGAAGTCATGGAAGAGGTAGAGAACACGCTACTTATTGTGGAAAGAATCTTGTATGTAACCATCCTGTGTCACAATATTCTATTGGTCTTCGGACTTGCTGTTTCTGACATCAGGATGATGTCATTGATCAGTGTTGACCAGTGATTGTGGTATTTGGATCAGTTCTACATCTTATTCTGGATTCGACTTGAATCTGGTACGGCTTATTGCTTGAGCTGAAAATACCTACATTGGTTTGGCATTGGAATTGTTTATTACGTCTTCGACGTTGAGAAGGTCATTCTCTCCAAGTGATGAGAACACAGCTATAAACTCTTGGAGAAGAGTTTAAGCTAGCTGAAAATATCTGATGGAGAGAATCTATTATACTTTGAACTTGGACCTTGAGATGCATTGACATTGTGAGGACAATGGTCATATTTGGGCATTTTATTTGTCTGAGAATTTTGTGATGAGATGTTTCGGTATTGTGAGGACAATACCTACATCATCGTCATCGTGGCCTATGGATCATACACTTGATCTTATGGTTTGCCTTTTATCGTTCCTGAGATGACTTTGATTATCTCTATGAGGACGACCTTGTTTTGACACGACTTTGAACTACATTGTGGATTGGCTATTACAGTGGTCGAAAGACTTCAGCGATACAACTGTATTTGGCTGACCTACATTGACAATGTCGAATAGAACATTCTATTCTCCATTGAGATTGGAAACTGTGAGATGCTATCTCTATGTGAAAACTGATTTGGAGAGAGAACTTTGTGTTCTGATTATACTTTGTATCCAGAAGAAGGTTGTACAGATACTTTGTGTGAATCACTTCGTTCTTGAGAAGTTAGTCACAAGTTTGACTATTGAGCTGGCTATTCACGTTTGGATGAGAACCAGTTTGATTTGAGAACTTTTGGAAGTGTTTCGATGATTTTGAATTCATCTAGTGAAATTGAGTTTTGTAGACTTCTAGCAGCTGGAATAGTTTCAACAAACCTTTATTTGAAGAACTTGAGGTTTGTTAACTGGAAACCTGGAATCGAGTTTACCAGTTGAGACATCGGCTCGAAGGACTGGTGTCAGAAGTTCATTTAATGAACAGAAGCTGCTGTGTCACATAACTTGACATAAGACAGATCAACAGAGGGAACATGTCCCGCTTTGCGTTGTGGTTTGTTTCTGTTTTGTTTGCTTGTTGTGTTTGTTTTCCTTTGACTGATCGTGCTGCGTCTGGAGCGAAAAGAAGGAGCTTGACGTCAGCATGTGGGAGTCGTGGAAGAAACATTCCTTTTGACACGGTATTGCTTTAGTTTAATTAGTTAGGGACTTACGCGCTGCGCTTGTGTTTGGTGTGCGTGGTTGACGTACGCGTTTGCCCGCGTAGTTCTGTAGAAATTTAGAGAAGCGTTGGATCTGACCGCAGATCTGTGCACGGCGCTTTTTCTACATTAAATCGTAAAGTTCAATTTTCTTCAAAAAAAGCTCTTTGGTGTTTAAAAAAAATCCAACTTCACCACTATATGATTTTATGATTTAATGATGCGATTTTTTTCAATCTAAAATGTAAAACCAAAAGTCATTGAGAGAGGGTGGAATTAAAAAATAGCCACGAACTTTTTCGCAAGACCAGGAAGGGTGTTTTGGGCTTGTTCCCATTTCATCCTTTTCCAATGGATGCATACTTCAATCAGCAACATGACAAGAAGAATGTCAAGACTGTCTTCCGTGTCAGATCTAAAAAGCATGAAATCAAGCCCCCTCTTTAAAGTCATTTTCACCTTGGTTCGCGGCAATGCCGGAAAGTAGGCACGTATGGAAACATAGATGTGGATAAACAGGACAAGATGGACCACAGGCAGCATCCATCAATCGATTTGCATGCGGTGTACGCTGGGATTAGACCGTTGTGCACCTCTATTTGGTGCACTGTTTGTTTTTTTTGGGGTGTTTTTTGTTTGTGTTTTGGCTTGCTTTGTTTCGTTTTTGTGTTCTGGATGATCGTGACAGCATACAGGACTATGTATCGGTCCTCCACCAGTTTACTTTTGCGGCCACTCTACAGGAACAGCCTACGCATGACTTAATTAATCAATTAATCCCAATTGCAACATGCTCTCAAACATGTTGAACGACCTGGCAGAAGCCATGAAGGCGTTGGACGGAAAAAAGACAAGGTTGCAGCACTGCGATTGATGAACTGAGCGTCCAACGGCCCTCCACTTGCAGAACACCTTGCGTGCAATTTGACCTTGCAGTATGGATCGTCAGACTCCTGTCAAAGACGCTGCTGTCCATCGTCTTGCCAAGTCAATTACTCAACTGACCCTGTGTCAGGTCACCACCAGTGAAGTAGAAGCTGCCACGAACCTGCTGACCAAAGCATCTCAGAAGCTTTAAGGCATCCAGAATATCCCATCCCAGAGGGTTACTGACCTGGAAGCTGCCATACGCCAACTCCGCCAAATTGGCTGTATATTAGATAGCTGTACAATCTCCGCCAGCTACGAAGTAACCCAAGCGCAAAAAGCCATACTGTTGCTGGATCATACAGCCAAAGGAGCTAGCACGTCATCGGAAGAGCTCAATGCACAAATATCACCACGTACGGATGATGAGCATAATCTTCCATACCATGAAGATTACTTACAGGAGCACTAGCACAGTGGTGCTTCTCACAACCGCGTGTGTGATGCTGATGCTAGACAAAGGACAACTGAGCGGACTCTGAGCGTGCCCTGAGTGCCTTAGTTTTGCTGTCATTTTCACACTAGACCATGTCTCACTCTCCTGTTTCACTGCGGTAGCTCTTCTCACCACTTTCGTTGCGACCCGGCGTTGTCGGTGTTTGCTTCAAAGTGTCAGGGTGTATGTCATGCCGGAATGGCTGCTCTTTGTGATCTCGGGGATCCTGGCTGGGGGGATCCCTGGTTTCGGCACTGAGCTTTGTTGCTTCTTGCACCCGCTGAACTGGCCCCTGTTGCTCTTTTCGTGTGTCTTTGTTCTTGTTTTCTGTTTGGGGCCATTCTTATCATGGCACAAAGCTGTCATCATGCATGATTTGAGATGATACTAAGCTATCACCTCTTGCTCCAATCCATCTTTTTCACCCCCAACTGGTAGCTGTCAGGTCATTGCCTGGTGTTCGTTTTGGTTTTTGTTTTGTTTGGTTTTGTTTCTGTTTGTTTTTTGTTTGGGGTGGTTTTTGTTTGTGTTTTTGCTTGCTTTGTTTTGGTTTGTTTTCTGGATGATCGTGACAGCATATAGGACGATGTATCGGTCCTCCACCAGTTACTTTTGCGGCCACCCTACAGGAACGGCCTATGCATGCTTTTGTTAAATAATTAATCCCATTGCAACATGCTTTCAAACATGTTGAACGACCTGGCGGAAGCCATGAAGGCGTTGGACGGAAAAAAGAGAATGTTCTAGAATGGACGGTATTTCATTGGATGCTATTTAGGACAAGTTGAACTTCGAGCTGTTCTGTGGTGTCCACTGGGTGCCCCAACTGCAAGGCTTTTTGCACAAATTTCTCGCAACTGCGGTAAAACCCAGCTTGACTTTATCTGCTGCTCCGGCAGTTCCGATGCTCTTGCTCCTTCCGCTCTTCTCCAGCTGTCCCAGTGTCTCCCAGTGTACGATTGACATTCAGCTCAGCTAAGAATTCCAACGTTGACATATATTTTTGATTATTTCTCTGGGAGTCTCCAAGTAGGTGTGAAAACAGCTGAAAAACACATGTTTCAAGGTAATTTGCATATTTTTTTGATATTGTAGTTGCAGTTGCCGTACGCTGGTGCTGTGCACCACAATACTAAAAAGCTTTCCCAGACCTAGTTTTTCACATGCACAGGGGCAGCATACTGTAGTTGCAGTTGCCGTACGCTGGTGCTGTGCACCACAATGCTAAAAAGCTTTCCCAGACCTAGTTTTTTAGATTGCACCAGGGCAGCGTAAAGCCGTTAAATCGTAAAGTTCAATTTTCTTCAAAAAAGCTCTTTGATGTTAAAAAAAATCCCAACTTTACCACTTTATGATTTTATGATTTAATGATGCAATTTTCAATCTAAAATGTAAAACCAAAGGTAACTGAGAGAGGGCGGAATTTAAAAATAGCCACGAACTTTTTCGCAAGACTAGGAAGGGTGTTTTGGGCTTGTTCCCATTTCATCCTTTTCCAATGGATGCATACTTCAATCAGCAACATGACAAGAAGAATGTCAAGACTGTCTATATCCGTGTCAGGTCTAAAAAGCATGAAATCAAGCCCCCTCTTTAAAGTCATTTTCACCTTGGTTCGCGGCAATGCTTGGAAAGCAGGCACGTATGGAAACATGGATGTTGATAAACAGGACAAGATGGACGACAGGCAGCATCCATCAATCGATTTGCATGTGCTATCACCTTGGGACATGTCAAGAACCACCACTGGTTGCTTCTTGCGCTGGAAACCTTCATGACAGACATGCTCCCAAACTGCGGAATTTTGTTCATAGTCAATGACATGTTTGAAGCCTAGCGGTGGTGTTGAAAATGAAGCAAAATGTGGCTTCATCTATTGAAAATTCGACAGAAGCGCAACCAAAAATGGAAGCAGAAAATGGCATCAGGCATTCACCGGCAAGCAGCGCAAAGTCTACTCAATAGCCTTTGTTTTCTCATTGCTACGCTGCAGTCGCATACGCGCGGAGTTTAAGAAAACGTTGTCGTCGTCACTGCTGGCAGGCAATCGTGCCTTCAGATAAAGCAGCTTCCCTGAAATACTTTGAACAGAAAAACAGTGACCAGGAAAACACTTGAAAGCACTTCAACAAATGTTCTTTTTGCTGGTGGGCGCCGTCACCTTTGTTCTTCAGCACTGATCAACCGGTTCAAATCGGGGGTCCTAAAGACTCCAAGATCAAAACCAGTGAAACACTAGATAAAATTTTCATCCATTGGAATCCATTGGAAAAAGGATAAAGCCCAAGACACCCTTTCTAGTCTTGCGATTAGTTCGTGGCATTTTCAAATTCCGCCCTCTCTCAGTTACCTTTGGTTTTACATTTTAGATTGAAAATCGCATCATTAAATCATAAAATCATAATGTGGTAAAGTTGGATTTTTTTTAAAACATCAAAGAGCTTTTTTGAAGAAAATTGAACTTTACGATTTAACGGCTTTACGCTGCCCTGGTGCAATCTAAAAAACTAGGTCTGGGAAAGCTTTTTAGCATTGTGGTGCACAGCACCAGCGTACGGCAACTGCAACTACTATCGGGTGACACGTTTTCATTGGTAAGAATCCGGGTGAAATTTGAAGCTATTTTCATCGCTTTGTTATTTCCCTGAACCTCTTTTTGTTTCCCAGAGTTCTTGACCCTGAACGTCTTTTTGTTTCCGGGGTTTCTGATTTATGTCCCTCAATCCCGTATTTATGTCCCCAGGTGCCTTGTTTATTTCCTTGAGTCCCATATTCATTTCCCAGAGCTCCTTATTGAGCTGCTGGAGCGCTTCGAGTTCCTTGCTCGCTGCCCTGAATTCATGATGTATTTCCATGCATGCTCTATTTGGACTATTGCGCTCACTTCGCTGTTTATTTCCTTGCGTTCTTGTTGTTTCCTGTGCTCCTTATTTGTTTCTTGCATCGTTCATTTATATCCGGAAATTCATGATTTATTTCCCCGAACCGCTACTTTATTGTCAGTGTTTTCCATATTGATTTTCCCGAATTCTTTTCTTTCCCATATCCCCGGGCTTCTTTCAAGGTTCTGAATTTCTCTGCATATTTCCCTGAATTTCGTCGGCTCCTTTATTTCCTTGTTTATTTCGATAGGTTCGTTTTTATTTGTTTGTTTCTGTGAATTTTGATTTGTTTCTCTGAGCCTGAGCCCCTTGTATTTTCTTCCCTAGCAAAGACACATCAAGTAGTTAAGTTGAAGCGCCGCCCTCAATGATGACAAAATGCGTTTGTTGGATATGTAAATTGGAGAGAAGCTTTGAAACATATACATTACTTACTTGCCATCATTGAGAGCAGCATTTTCGTTCGTTCACTTGTTGCTTCTTTGGTTGTTAGCCATCATTGAAGGCGGCGGTGTCACTTAATTACTTACTGTTCGTCTGCTTCGTGTTGCAAAGAAGTCCGTAGCCCATGTTTTTTATTTACATTGCGTGGACATATCGTGAAGCTGGTAACGGCTTCAAATTTCACCCGGATTCTTACCAATGAAAACGTGTCACCCGATAGTAAAGCCGTTAAATCGTAAAGTTCAATTTTCTTCAAAAAAGTTCTTTCACAAATTTTCAAACATTGCCAACTTTACCACATTATGATTTTATGATTTAATGATGCGATTTTCAATCTAAAATGTAAAAGGTAACTGAGAGAGGGCGGAATTTAAAAATAGCCACGAACTTTTTCGCAAGACTAGGAAGGGTGTTTTGGGTTTGTTCCCCTTTCATCCTTTTCCAATGGATGCATATTTCAATCAGCAACATGATAAGAGGAATGTCAAGACTGTCTATGTCCGTGTCAGGTCTCAAAAAGGATCAAACCAAGCCCTCTTTAAAGCCATTTTCACCTTGGTTCGCGGCAATGATTGGAAAGCAGGCGCGTATGGAAACATGGATGTTGATAAACCGGACGAGATGGACGACAAGCATCCATCAACCGATTTGCATGTGCTATCACCTTGGGACATGTCAAGAACCACCGCTGGTTGCTTCTTGCGGGAAACCTTCATAACAGACATGCTCCGAAACTGCGGAATTTTTTCCATAGTCAATGACATGTTTGAAGCCAAGCGCTGATGGTGAAAATGAAGCCAAAAAGTGGCTTCATCTATTGAAAATTAGAAAGAAGCGCAACCAAAAATGGAAGCAGAAAATGGCATCAGGCATTCACCGGCAAGCAGCGCAAAGTCTACTCAATAGCCTTTGTTTTCTCATTGCTACGCTGCAGTCGCATGCGCGCGGCGTTTAAGAAAACGTTGTCGTCGTCACTGCTGGCAGGCAATCGTGCCTTCAGATAAAGCAGCTTCCCTGAAATACTTTGAACAGAAAAACAGTGACCAGGAAAACACTTGAAAGCACTTCAACAAATGTTCTTTTTGCTGGTGGGCGCCGTCACCTTTGTTCTTCAGCACTGATCAACCGGTTCAAATCGGGGGTCCTAAAGACTCCAAGATCAAAACCAGTGAAACACTAGATAAAATTTTCATCCATTGGAATCCATTGGAAAAAGGATAAAGCCCAAGACACCCTTTCTAGTCTTGCGATTAGTTCGTGGCATTTTCAAATTCCGCCCTCTCTCAGTTACCTTTCGTTTTTAAATCGCATCATTAAATCATAAAAATCAAAGAACTTTTTTGAAGAAAATTGAACTTTACGATTGGCTTTACGCTGCTGGTGCATGGGGAGAAGCTTTGAAACATGTGCATTACTTACATGCCATTGAGAGCAGCATTTTCGTTCGTTTACTTGTTGCACAGTGCCTTTGTTGCTTCATGGCTCACAGATTAATGCATGGCATTTTTGTGGTTTTGTTGTTCCGCTCTTGTTTTCCTTTGCCATACCAATCCCGGAGGTGATACAATGTTATCATCTCTTCTTGTACGTTTCAGATGCCTGTGAACTGATCAGCTGACCACCGGCCGTGCTGGTTTTGCGTGTTGTTTTTTGGTGCTTGTGTTTTTGTTTGCCTCTTGTTTTGCACGGTGACAGCTCAATGGATTATGTGTCGATCCAAACTCAGTTCTCTTTCGTTGGCACAGTCGTCATGATTGATGTTGCCGCCCTACTTCGGTGAATTTGCAAAATACAATTGTCTTTCCGCCTTGACAATCACAATTCCGTCACATAACAAGATCCGAAAAACAAAACAAAACCAAAGAGAAAACATACAAACAGAACAAGCCAAAACACACAGCAAAAAACAAACCGAGAAGGGGAAAAGTGACTGGCAGACCAGTTGTATAACCACGGTAGTGTGTAAGTGTGATATCCTTGCATCAGCGCTTGTATTGGTATGGCAGGTAAAGCAAAGGCAGAACTGAAAACACAAACATCACAGACATCGCCATACCCAGGTGTGAGTAAAGCAAAACAGCACTATGCGGAAACCAGGGCTCCCCCCCAGCCAGCCCCGAGATCACTGCAGGCATGACAACTCACGAGGTAACCTTAAGTTGCCAGCAACGACAATGCCGTGTAGTAACTAAAGTGGTGAGACAAGTGTGAAACCAAAGGTGAAAAGGACCTAAAGTGAGAAGTGATGTCGAACACCTAAGGCTCTCAGGGCACTCTCAGAATCCGCTCAGTAGTTCTTTCCAATCATCATCATCCCTGGGCAGTACTCTAGTGCTCTTGGAGTTGGTCTTGATCCTGAAACTGACAGACTGCCGGTGGTGGTTCGATTCCCCGCTGGTCCGCGAGTAAGACTCAAGACCGTAGACCCGCTGAAAGGCAACGGGCTCGGACAAACAAAAATTGATCTTGATCCTGAAACGCATGATATTCATCATCTGTTGGCAGTGACACCTGTGCGTTCAATTCATCGGATGATGTGCTTGCACCTTTGGCTGTACGCGGCATGAGCAGCAGTGCTTTCTGCGCTTGACTAACTTCGCAGGTGGCAGAAATTGTGCAACTGTCCAAAATGCAGCTCAATTGACGTAGTTGACATGGCAGTCTCAAGGTCAGTGATTCGCTGAGGTGGGATGTCTGGGATACCTCGGAGTTTCTGACATGCCTTGTCGAGAAGTTTGGTGGCAGCATCAATCTCGTCTGTAGTGACTTGGCACAGAGTCAGTTGAGTAATTGATGCCGCCAAGCGGTTGACAGCCTTCCTTGTTTATTTCGATACGTTGGTTTTGTTTGTTTATTTCTGTGAATTTGATTTGTTTCCCTCTCTGAGTCAGCCCCTTGTATTTTCTTGACACACAAAGTGTTAAATCGAAATGCCGCCCTCAATCATGACTAAATGCGATTGTTGGATATGTAAATTATCCAAAAAAAAGGTCTGGGAAAGCTTTTGAGCATTTTGGTGGACCATGCAATGTAAATGAAAAACATGAGCTACGGACTGCTTTGCAACACGAAGCAGACGAACCGAAAGTAATTAAGTGAAACCGCTGCCATCAATGATGGCTAACCACCAAAGAAGCAGAAACCAAGGCTCCAGCCAGGAGCCTCGAGATCACAGAGTGCAAGCCGCATGGGCAACATTCTCACAGATACATAACCACGATCCAAGAAAAAAGTTCATTTTCCTTGCGTTTGTTTGTTTCCTGTGCTTCTTTTTTGTTTCTTGCATTTATTTGTATC
This sequence comes from Cladocopium goreaui, assembly GCA_947184155.2. Taxonomy (NCBI): domain Eukaryota; class Dinophyceae; order Suessiales; family Symbiodiniaceae; genus Cladocopium; species Cladocopium goreaui. Next base: position 411,378 of record CAMXCT020005335.1, on the reverse strand, counting down.
CGGAAGTTCATTGTTTGTTTCCCCGAACCGCTTATTTATCGATTTCGTCAGCTCCTTTATTTCCTTGTTTACTTCGATATTTTTTCCGTCCGACGCCTCTTGGCTTTCGCCAGGTCGTTCAACACGTTCGGTTGCATGTTGCAGAGATGAGTGAATTAACTAATTGACGCAAGATGGCCGTCTGCTTGTTGAGTGACCGCAAAAGTAAACTGGTGGTGGACCGTCGACCTGGCGAGAGCCATCTGGCGTTGGACGGAAAAAAACTTGCGACTGGATTTGAATGCTCGAGGCTCTTATTGCCAACCCGGTGTGGTTTGTGTGACGTTGATGCGTTTCGCGCAGCTGAAGAAGGTGCTTGGTGTGGGCTCCAAAATCGGACCTCTGCGGAGGCATCTGGATTCAACCTGTTGAGGGTCCACTTTTGGACACCTCTACAAAGGAAACGATTTTAAAAAAGATCAGAAAGTGGACCCCTTGAAATCAAAAGTGGTCCCCCCTGGAGGGTCCAGTTTTGGCCCCTTCATTGTGGGAAATTTGTTGAAACGTTTCAAGTTGAAGCTAGATTTCACCAGCAACAGCTGCGACTGGAATTTTAAACTGTTCGAGGCCCTTATTGCAACTCGGTATTGGTTTGTGTGACGTTGATGCGTTTCGCGCAGCTGAAGAAGGTGCTTGGTAGTGTGGGCTCAAAATCGAACCTCCAAGGAGGCACCGGATTCAACCTGTTAAGGGTCCAGTTTTTCTCCCTGTAAAGGAAACGTGTTTAAAAAAGGGTTAGAAAGTTGAACCACCTTGAAATCAAAAGTGGTCCCCCCTGGAGAGTCAGTTTTTTGGCTCCTTCATTGTGGCAAACCTGTTGAAACGTTTATTTCAAGTTGAAGCTGATTTCACCAGCAACAGCTGCGACTGGAATTTTGAATTGTAGCGTTGAGGAGCTTGGAGGCGATGAATTACAAGGCCTGGAACACTCGCACAAAACTTGTGCTCTTGTAAAAGCGCCAGGCACCCTTCAAGGGAATCCCACCACTGCGTGATGTTGATGTTCAGGGAGCACTGCAAGTTGCTTATACGCTTTGCTGAGGTCAAAGCTTTCCAAGCAAATCCAAATTTGGGATCCCCAATTTCGCAGACAACTTGCGTACCCCAAAAACGGTGGCAGCCTTTCCTTGGCTAGCTTGGTGGGGCACGTGCTAACAGCTTTGTAAAGAGCGTCTTTGGTAACCACCTGATGAAACAGAGTCATGATCCATGGGATGTCGAACTTCACACGCTCGCTGCAAAAACTCTTCAGAGTTATGCCAAACTCCATATTTGAAAGTAGTCCTAGCACGCTTGAATGCCCCTCTTCTGGCTCTGGCTGCTCAATTTGTTCTGCCCTTCTGCCCCCGTCTGGGGAGGAGCAGCCAAGAGTTTATGTGAAGGGTTGGATACAGGTTGTTCTGCATGGACATAGGCTTTATATTCTGGAATCAGAGGGTGATGTTTAACACTTTGGTGGGCCCATGCCCATCCGCAACAAGTCTTTCAAGCGCTGTGGCACCTGCGGCACGACCCCCATGCTGGCGGCCATTTGCAAAACGCACTGGGCCATTCGATTGCACAACAAACTTGGGTATTCGGCTTCTGCCGCTGTCGGAAAAAGAACACCGTGTTCACTTCTGAGGTTGCCAAGAGGCATGCTTGTGGTCTTGAGTGCAGTTTGCTCCCAATGAAGAAAAAAGGCCAGGTGTAGGTGTAGCCAAAAGCTTGGTACGTGTGCCTCTGGAACTCCCATGTGCACATGCATCAAAATGTACACTTTCAAGTTCAGCAAACCAAGCAATGAAGTTTGTTTTTCCCGTCGCCTTGACTAAGAGTGCAAGCAAAGGCCACAACCATGATCTAGCTGTATTTTCGATTGAAACCAAGCATCAAAGTAACATGCAAACTTCCAAAAGTCGCACCGCTGCATGACAAAGCAACTTGGCTGATTCAACTTGCAACTTGATCTGGTCAGCACCTGCAAAGTTTGGCACACCCATGAGATGATCCGCATTGGGCCCATGTGGCCTCCAAGATGTGCTGGCATCGGTTTCTCGCATGCTCTGGAACATGTACCACATGGCAGCCCCATGCGGATGTGACACGGCTTGCAGTCACGCAACATTGTTTCAAACAGCGCCAATTGTTGTGAACTCGATGCATCCAGCACAAAAACTTTGACCTTTGGTGTATGTCGGTTGGCTGAATGATCAACTGGCTAAACTTGGAAGCCAACGCGCCTTAAGGCGCCTGACAAACCTGCTGAGCCACAACAAATTTCAAAGGTTGTAGCTTCCAAAGTGAAACTGTCATCACATCTGTCCATTGTAAATCAGTGTGGGCACTCATTGCCCGGGTGAAGCTTATGACACGGCTTCTTCCAGCAAATGTGATAACATACCATGCACCTTTTGCCTGGTTTGACCTTGGCTGTGCACCTGCCAATCTGCCAACGTTTGCAAGGCTGTTTGCCATCCACAGAGATCTCGCAATCGTCCGGGACAGTAATGCCTGGACCTGCTTTTCCTTTGCCTTTGGATCCCTTGCCTTTGCCATCGGTGTAGCTGCTACCTTTCCCTTTCCTCCTGATGAGGAGGTCTGCGCATTTTCATGCCTTTGCCCTGCGATGCTCTGAAGTGGTGTCAGATGTTGGAGAACTTCTGGGTGTTCACAAAACTTTGTAAAGGAAACATCAAATGGTTTGTCGTCGCCAGTCTTCGGTTGCAGCTTGCCGCGTGTGTCATTGGATACTTTCACCCACAAGGCTTTGTCAGCATTGATGACTTGTTCGACGCTGATGAGTCTATTGGCCAAGGGCGCCTCGTTCATTTTCTCAAACAACTTTTTCGTCCAGAGGTCCAAAACTGAGAAAATTGCAATGCCTGCCAAATCATATGCCAGCGAGCGCCTCAGGAAAGCTTGGCGCAACTTGTGTTCACCTGCCACGTTGACATCGTCCAGCCGCTGTTTTTTTACTAAGCCGCAAACACCTGAGCTATCCAAGGCCAGTGAAGTGTCAACCTTGGAGTGCAGCGCCTCGTCATGCCTGGACGAGCATCGATTGAGTTCAATGTAAGTGACGACGTTATCTTCAAGCTGTTGGCAATCGCGATCAATCAAAGAGTGCGAAGGCTCATTCTGAGGTGTGAAGCTCAAGCCCACCAAGCGGTCCTTCTGCTGTCGGATTCTATCCATCTTTCCGGCCAACGGCAAAATTCTTGCTTCACTTGATTCTGACCTATCAGCACGTGATTTCAAATCTTCCAGTGACAACGCATGTGCTTCGAAGAAAAGTCTTCTGTACCTTGTTGAAGCTGCAGCGTTTGGCGCTGCTCCTAAAGCAGTCGCAAGGAAATTTGTCAAAGCAGTATCATCGTTTTGACCTGGCTGATATGTGCAGCAGTATGCAAACGTAGCTTTACACTTTACACTTTACACTCCACACTCTACACTTTACACTCCACACTTTGCACTTTACATTTGACATTCCACACAACATTCTACACTTTACATTCCGCTCGCCACACTCCACACTTTATATACACTTGACACTCCACACTCTACACTTCACACTTTGCACTTAAAACTTCACACTTTGCACTGAACACTCTACACTGCACTTTGCACTTACTCATGCTCTACACTTTACACTCCACACTCCACACTGTTCACTTTACACTCTACAGTCCACACTTGATACTTGACACTTCACACTCCACTCTCTACAGCCTGCGCTTGACACTTGACACTTTGCACTTTACATGACACTCTACACTTTACAAATTTACACTCCACACTGCACACTCTACATTCTACACTTTAAAATTCACACTCTACACTTCACACTCCACACCCCACACATTACAATTTACACTCCGCATCCCACACTCTGCACTCTTCACTGTACACTTTACACTTCACACTTTACACTTGACACCCCACACTCTACACTTTGCGTTTTACACTCTACACTCCACACTCTACAGTGCACACTTTACGCTTTACACTTGACACCCCGCACATTCTTCACTCTACACTTTACACTCCACACTCTACACTCCACTCTTTACATTTTACACTCTACACTTCGCACTTTACACTCCGCACTCTACACTTTACACTCCACATGCCAGACTCTATACTCTAGACTTTACACTTCACATTTCACACTGCTCACTTTGCACTTGAGGTTCCACACTCCACACTCAACGCTCCACACTCTACACTCCACACTTTACATTCTAAACTCTACACTCTACACTTCACACTCCACACTTGACACTTGACACTTTACACCCCACTCTCCACACTATACACTTTACACTTCACACTTTACACTTGACGCTTCATACTCCCCAGTCCCCACTTCATAGCCTTCACATTACAAGTCCCACTCAACACTCCATTGTCTTCACTGTTTTCACACTCCACACTCTGCATCCACCCTGTTCCACACTCCACAGTCTACACTGGTACGAAAACAGGGGAAAAATGTGCAAACCTGTTGAAATAATTTGTTTCACAAACGTGTTTTACGTGACTGCATTCCAGTTAGTTGGTTTCTCTTGGTCTTTTTGTTTTTTGTAGGGGTATTGGATTCCATTTTGTTGAAACTATACAGTTTCTGCTTAGGGTTTGGGGCCGCCAAAAAAATATCACCGCGATCTGTATTTCACAAAAAAACATCACGGGGTCGTTGCGAATGATTGTTTTGAATGTTTGGAGGAATATTTTTTTGGCATCCGTTGAAATAATTCTGGGTTGTGGATATGTTTGCACCAAAGTGCGCCATGGAAACGCATTCAATTTTGATTTGAAAAGGGGGAAACCAATGATTTTCGTTAAAATGATTTTGGAAAAATTGAAGTGACCGGGCATTCACGTTGTCCACAACAAGTGGTTAAAGAGGCAAAAAACATCAGATTGGAGGTGGGACGGATCAAACAAACAAAATTTTCAGGGGCGTGGGTTGCCCATGAGCATCATAAGCAACCAGGCCAATTCAACTGGGCCAAATGTGATTGGACTCTATCTTCTGAAACATAGGCGCAAAACCATTTTTTGTGGTTTGCATCATGTTTTGGTTGAACGCCAATTCCAGACGCCTGTGAGCGGCAAAATTCTTGCCTTCACGACCACAGCATGTTATCCAATCCTTCGACAACGTCCAGGTGGGTATGAATGATTCGATATTTTTTCTTCCCAATTCACTGGTGCCGTTTTTTTTTTCGTTGCTTCGTGTTTTTTGCAGAACATGATTCAGCTTTGACATAAGTATGTTTCACCTGATAATTTTTCTATTTTGCATTTTTTTCCAGCTATTACTACGACTTTGATTTTGAGTTTGAATTTAACCTCAATTTTGGTTTTCAAGGTGCCGGCCAGTGAAAACAAGAGATAGTAGAAACGAAAAACGGTTTGAAATTTGAAACTTCGTTTTTCACCATTGATGTGACTAAAGCGTTTCGCATTCATCGCAGAAACCTTCTCATGTGCAAGAAATAACACGACGTGCTGTTCGAATTTCCGGTATGGTGACCACGAATAATATATATTTTTTCCGATTTCTACGTGTGCGAATCGAAAATTAGGGTTCTAAAAAGACATGGGGTTACCCGAGCATCACGACTGACGCAATTCCTGAAACGTTTGCTCTTTGGGCAATCCAGCCATGCTGTCACTTGGCTGCTTCAAACACGTCAACAATGGTCAAACAGTCATCCAGGTGGCTGACGGCCTAGTCTGCTATGCGGTTGGTGCGCCCCATCAAACCATGCAGCACGGCGGTATTCGGACATATATGTGAAATTCCATGATGTCATGGCGTAAACGATCGGGTAAATTTGCCGTCCAAATGCCATCCTTTTGTCCATGCAACGCATGGTGTTGCACTTGTTTTCACCAACATACCCGACCCACCCAATAGTTCACCTCAACATGCGTTTTTCAAAGCATCCAGTTTGGCCAAGTACGATTTCGATCAGCATCAAAGGTGGCGTGACCGCATCAAAAAATTCAGTTCCCGAACTGAAACGTTATAGAAACGTAGATTCGTTTGTGGGATTCGTCCCACGCAACTTGACAAAATGCTCTGGCGTCGTGGTTGCCGATAGCGAACATTTTGTCTCAAAATGTCAGAATTTTTCCTTGGTCGACACAGCGGTGTTGATTGTTTCGCTTTGGAAACAATGACGGAAAAACGAGTGAGGGTTAATTGTCCGAGACAAATTGCTCACATGCAGCCTCAAAATATCAGCCAATGTTGCCGTTCGTTTACCGAGGCCACACAGTAAGAATGAGAGAACCGTGTCATGTTCATGAACACCAGACTCTTTCACTACAGCTCGATGGTTTACACTCTGGCTGGTGTCAGAGGACATATTGATTGTTTTTTGTTGTTGTGGGTCAAACTTCCCACCACCGCGCGTCTAGATGAAAGGTTGCCACTAAAAATGAACATACAAACATACATGAGAACCGAGATTTGTTGGAAAAGTTGCCGGTTCCGAGTTCCGATAACATACGGCCAAAATAAGCACACAATTTCCTGCCAATCCATCGGACTTGGAGCAAAATCATGCGAAAACCTACGTGACATGGACACGATGCAGATGGGGAGCAAGGTGCTGGTGCCTGAAACCCCACGCTTGAACATCAAAGTTTCTCGTGAATTGTTCTCCCTTTGGAAAAGGGGATAAACAAATTGGAACACGCAAATTTATCGAAAAAACATGTGCCAACTTTGCTCGAACCTTTGCACAAATAAAACAGAAGAGGGTGAGGCAGCGCGTTCCAAATTCAAGATCCAGATCCTTTGGCGTTGGACATTCCAAACCTTGCAAACGCACCCAAATCGGATCATGTTCCTGATCCAACGCCAACGCAGGTTCCTTTTGATATCCCGGTTTTCAGGTTGAAAAACCAAAGAACGACGCTTTTATTTTTTGCAAACAACACTCGAGTTTGCAGGTTTTGGTGAGAAATTGCATTTTTGTCGTAAAAATGGCAACGGGACGCAAAAAGTACCTTCTTGCAACCCTTATTTTTAAAAAACCTTTGCAAGGATTTAGGTGAATCAGTTGAGCATTTCGTTTTCGGTTCTTCGGCATCCTGAAAGAATCCGTTGTCAAGGTTTTGTCCGGAAGAAACGCTGTGCGATGATCAAATGGCCAACGGCTACTTGATAACGCCGATTACTTCATTGTTTTTTTATGCACTGAAACTGTATTTGATCGTTCATGAGCGCTTCAATGCATTGACCTGAAAACTCTTTGCATCCTGATCATTTTTATTTGCCTGTTTGACGAACTCGTTTTTTCTTGGCGCCGGCTGCGTTTATGATGTGGCATTCCTGCTGCAGCAGTAGCTTTGTGGCAGGCGCTGCAGCAATTCTAACGAATTCGCATAGGGATGAGGTGGAGGGCCTTGGGTCGGATGTGGTGCTGGGTGGGTTGTTTGGTGTTCCGTGCCTGCTTTGCGAGTGCGTTTCAAGTAGCTGCCTTGACTAGTTCCGTGTTTGTCTCTCTGTCTTTCTCTCTCCTTCCGTTCAGGGATGGATCTGCAGGCTGCCCAGGTACTGGGGTACATTGCATCCTTGGGGCAACCTGCTCTAGCGGGTTTACTGAGGATGTTTCGGCGTTTTGACGCCGCCAGGCAATTTGCAGGAGGCGGTGGGGAGGCTGCGAACGCAGCTTTGCGCAGAGCGCGGGGACGAGATGCGATTTTTTCACCAGTTGCCACTGGTCTGTCTGTTTTTAACGTTCGCCCCCCGACACAGGACAGTTTGTTGGTTTTGTCAAATGTCAACCTTATCCTACGCAGGATATTTTTCCTTCACCGCAATAAAATTCATCTATATCGAACCCCGCGATTGCTGCACGGTTTGTGCGTTGGAACCAGGTGCGCTGTGCCCTTTGGCACTTGGTTGCTGGTGCCGTTGCAAGCCATTGCCAGGTATCTGGACATCATTTAATTCTTACCGTGTTATCGTTACCGCCCTCGATGTTTCGATTGGGGTACTGCTACCAGATGAGCATTGGCCGGAAACAATGTCCCGAACGAACCGACGAAAAATTTTGTACGGTGGGTACGGTGGGTACGGTGGGTACGGTGGGTATGCGGGTTCGGTGGGTGCGGTAGGGGGGTGGGTGCGGTGCCAGGGGCACAGTGGGTGGGGTACGGGGGGTTACAGTGGATACGGTACAGGGGGTATAGGGTACGGGGGTACGGTGCAGGGGTACGGTGGGTATGGCACAGGGGTACGGTGGGTAGGTACGGAGGGTTCATTAGCACGTACCCACCGCACCCCTTGTGCCGCACCCCTCGTACCATACCCACCGTAGCCCCGTACCGTACCCGCCATACCCCCCACACCTAGTGTACCGTACCACCGTACCTCTGACATCGTACCTGCCGCACCCGTCACAGCGTACCGCCTTCCCCTACATTGATTTTTGAGCATTGTACCCTTCCCCAGAGCATTGCTCCCAAAACTAGATAACACCTGCATCATTCGTGGGCTGCAGCAACAACCTCATGGAATCCAACCAGCGGAGCGGCAAAAACAAATTTCCAACAAATTTAAATGTAGGCAAAAACACGATGGGATGATCATTCAAAGAAATCTGCCCACTATTATTTTCAGATCCCCTACTTTAACCCTGAAATATTGTTTTTTTTTGGGGGTAGGAAGACATGTCGTAAAAATATTTCGCTTGACTAAATGAAATATACCATCTCCCATAGTATTTTTACTTTCCACAAAAGTGGGGGGATGCTCCGGATGCCAGACTGTAGCCTAAATCTTTGAATTGGATACGCGCAGATCAAAAAAACAAACCGCATATGACCTTTGCGAACTCGCGGCCATGGTCTTCGAAAAATTGCCGCGGCTAGATGCCCAAAAGCCGAACCTTGCTGCCGCAATTGAGCATTGTTAAACTGTACAATAAAATGGTTTTGCGTCCTGTCCTTTTTACAAAAATATAGGTTTTTTTTTTTCGACCACGGTGGATACCAGTAAGTCTGGTGGCTAGATGGGTTAGCCCCAGCAGATACCACAAACGGAATCTTACTACTGCAATGGGATTTCTGGGGGGGTTGCTTCTCAAACTGTAAAATACGATGTTTTTCACCTCCCTCATTCCAAACGGGTGAAAGGTGGGAATAATAAACGATGGAAATGCACGCTCCGTTTGCATGTGCCTGACCGCAGCTCACGCTTTGCGGTAGGTGTTCCATACGATCCACCGGCGTGTGCTAATACATCACTGACAGTGCTAAAATTTTTAAACCTCCATTCTGCTACCGTATGTGCCCCGAAAATTTTTAGCTGATCCGTGGTTATCATGTCGAACTTGTTTCAGGGTCCCAAGGATTACTCAGTTCGATTCATTGCCTCGCTTCCCGTGGGTTCAAACCCCCCGCTGAGTGCATCCCGCTGGGTTTCATCTGCGACCATGCGGTTGCATGCCTCCGGAAAGACTGGAACGTAGTGTGACGCAACGCAAAACCATGCAGTGCAATGTTGAGTACATGCCACGCACCCAAAAACACGCACAACATTTTGAATTGACACAAAATTGTCATGGGTGACACTCTTAAACCGCAAAGTTTGGTGAACGAATTAAACGGGATGGAACGCAGCCACGCAGAACAATTCAATAGACGCCACGAAATTTGAATATCAACAAATATTCCATTGGAAACATGAACTTGGTTGATCTTGGAAGGGGTGATACCTTCATAAAACGATTTGGAACGCAGCCAAAAAAACCCGTAAGAAACGCCAACATTAACTTCAATGCAAATTACTATTTTTTAAAACCCCGTTATATTTTTCCAGTGTGATATAGGTTAGCTAATGTACTCCCGTGTGCTCTATATGATCTAGTTTTTTTTTTTGGTTCCAATCAAACGCAAGGTAAGTCACGAAAACTCGTTTCTGCTAGCTGAAGTTACTTTTGTTTTCGCAAGGTATTCAAGGGCTGTAAGGTGCAACCGAGTGAGACTTGAATCCACTACCCCCTCGGGTGGCTCACACGTTCTTTTTGCCGTGGTTCAATGCTGCCCCGGGGAGCAACATCGGCGTCATCAGCACCCGCATCCTCTGCATCATCGGCGTCGTCAATAAAATTAAGATAAGTAGAAATTACTCGAATAACCCCTATGCCGTGTATGCATGTATATTCGAGTTGTTGCCATTGACTGTAAGGTGTACATAATGTCAGGTTGTAAAACAGGAATAGACTATTCAAATAGTTATCAACAATGATAACTCATTTCCTTAATCCTGTAATCCGGGGTTTTGGTCATCAAACCATATACTTGGCCAACAACGTTTGGCTCAAGGTGCCCGCAAAACAATTGTTTGTGCTTCGTATCACTGGCCATTCTGCATTTGTTGGTTACTGCCTCTTGAACATACGTGAATATTAGTTCTGGTACAATTCCCGCATTCACTCAATTTACTGGAATTTTTGTGGTTATCAGCCGTAGCCCGGCTCATATAGACGATAAGATTCTTATCGTTTGTATTCTTTTCATCTGCAGTTGTGAGATCGTTGGAGAGCTTTTGAAAGATTGAACATATCGGCAAGAAAGTATATACTTCAATTGCATAGATCATTGATTTTTTCTTTCATTGGCACCTTCAATCTTTACTCGCGCTTGCGCGACAATTTTCCCGTCCTTCGCAGCCGTTGGGAGCGACAGCATGTCCGATCGCAGACGAACTGACCGTTCTCGATCGAGACCTCGAACACGTGGCAGAAGAGGGGGCAATCCGTGGAGATCTAGCCAAGTGAGCAGGTACAACCGCGGTGCGTCTTCAGCAATCGATTTTGCCAGTGCCGAAGATCTCGGTCGGGCGCCTCCGGAGCCACCTCATCCACCGACACCAGGTGCTAGGGGTGAGTGGAGGTGGGTTTGGGTCCCAGAGCAGGCTGACGTGAGGGACAGGCCTGCTTGTGATTCTGAGCCAGCTTTGGCGTCTCGACCTCGGGTGACTTCTTCTTCAGTGGCACCAGTGCCAAGGCGTTCTGATCGATCTTCGGCGGAAACTCCGACAGGGGTGGAAGGCAGGAGCTCACGGGACTCGGCTGGTGTTGTGGAGGGACGTTCATCCAATCGGGCAGCAACATCACCGCGCGCAGAGCGCGAAAGGGAAATTCCATCTCATCCAGCAACATCACCTCGCGCAGCGCGAAAGCGGCGATCCATCTCGATTGGTGACAACATCAACTCGCGCAGTGCGCGAAGGAGGAGATCGACCTCGACCGGCGGAAGCATCAACTTGCGCTGTACGCGAAGATCGAACTCGACCGGCGGAGACATCAGCTCGCGCTGAGCGCGAAAGAGAGGTGAGGACATCTGGAACATCTCGCGCAGAGCGTGACACAGCCTCAGCATCGACTCCATTGACTACTAGGAGGACCATTCGAGATCCGGCCAGAACAACATCGACGGCGGGGACCAGTGAAGTTTCTCACACAGGGTCAAGGACATCATCGTTGAGGCCTGAGGAGCCTAAGGCTGCTCCAAAGGCGGCAGTTGTGGCAAAGGCCAAGCCGGAAACCAAGGCTAAGGCCGAACCTCGTTCATCTGCAGACCATTCATCAACTCCGAGCCGCACAGGGACTACAATTGAGAGACTTCTCATTGTTCTTGACTGGCACAGGACGTTGCCTTTTGAGTCTCAGGGTGGTGGATCTTACGTGCCCGAGAAGGTGCAGCAGACGCTCCGACGAGCTCAGTCATTGGGCTACGCTCTGGGCATTTGTTCTTTCGCCTCGGCACCAGCCACTCAGTCCAGGGTGCTTCGTGAAGCACGTTCTCTTGAGACTGGGTTGTCTCGATCTTTCAGGTTCATCCACGTGGTCAACCGGAAGTTCAACTCGGATCCTGCTCGTGACAGGCCATCGCTCACGGGCTGTACCACATCTAAGGCCGAAGAGGTCTGCCGCGTGGGGGCGGCGATTTTTGTGGACGACCAGCGTTCCCTCCTGGAGGACGTGGAGCATCTTCAGGCTCGTCGAGCCGCTGGCAACAGGTGTCGGGTGTTGATCTCGCACGCCAATCGGCCATCGGCAGCTCTTGAGGAGCTTGACGACCTCTTGGAGGAAGAGTCGGCTGCAGATTGCGGGTTGCCCAGTTTCTTGCGAAGCCTCTGGTGAGGGAGTTGTGTAGTGGCTCAAATTCTCATCGGCGCGAACGCAAGAGCAAGAGCAAGAGCAAGAACGAGGTTTCACCGCAATCGTTGCCAAGGAGTTTCACCGCAATTTTTGCTTGTTCCAAGTTTCACTGCAATTTTTGTTTCACCGCAACAGGTTGTTTCACTGCAAGCTTTTGTGTTCGGCATTTTGCCCTCCTTCTCGCGCTGGCGCGATTTGTTGGAGAAATTTGCATCGCCATTTTTGCTCGCTGCCTTTGGCGCGATTTGCATAGCTGATTGGCTTTGTCAAGTTCTTGAAATTTGAGTTCCCGTGCCAAAACATGAAGAGGGAGGTGCCGGCGACCCCATTCAAAGTGGACGGACCCAACAGCACATGGACAGCATCGACTGACTCCAGAGAAACTTGCAGAACAGCAACCTGGGCCAGCTCCAATGATGCACATTAGTGACCAACCTGCCAACCCGACTCAGGAGGCGATATCTTTGGCGAACAAACTGAAAAGAGGACAGGGGTCAGCTGCGGCATCGGGTGGTTCAGCTCAATGGGGTGGAAGTTCAGCATCGGGTCAACATGGTATTTCCCCTAGTCTTCATCAGCACAACACCATCCAACAACATATGTATCAACAACAGGTCAACCAGATAGAACCTGCCCAGTTGGAACAATTGTTGGAGCCTTTGGCGAATGCAAAGACAGAGGCGAACTATCAACAACTCCGACAGCAAGCACAACAGGAGGTTGAACACATCAAGCAACAAGCAGGAAACAATCACCAAATGTGTGCAAGAACAGGTGTATCAAAAGTTGCAACAACTCAGTCAAGAGAAACAGATGCTTGAGATGAGAGAGAAACAAACTCATCAACAAACACAACAACGTTTTGAACAACTTCAACAAGAGGCTGGAAACCAGACCAAGAGGTTGTCCGAAGACAACATGAGGCCACAGGCAGAACTTGAGGACAGCCGCAAGGCTGCTTGCTGAGGGCCAAATGAACTTCGTGAAGTTGCAGGCCGAAACTGAAAGACAGAGGGCTGTGGCGGAGCTCAAAGAACTTAGCTCCAAATTGGAGACAATTATGACCCATCCTGAACGGGTAGGATCGGCATCAGGGACGATGATGGGATCGCCCATTGGGAATCCTTTTGAACATCTACCCCAAGCTTACCAATCAGCCCAGCCAACAGAGATCTTGTCAGCAGGTGCTAGCGTTGCTAGTGCCAATCCTCTGGAAGTGATGTACTGTACCTGTTGTCCATCATGTTGGAGATGTTAAATAAACACTACTTAGTACAGTGACAGCGAAGAATGGCGCGGATTTGAGTAGAATACAAGATCACAGTTTTGACGCAGCACCATGTCCGCCTCCGAGTCTGGCACCATCTAGTTTCCGTGCATTGCAAGGTGTGACAGCTGGTAGCGCGTCTATCGCAGCTCCGGCGACGGCACCTATGGCGATGACTGCGAGGCTTCCTGGTGGATGTGCGTCTAACGCTGCACCGAGTGGGAACTTAGCTTCAGGGGGGCTGATGGCACAGACTGGTTGTGGTCTTGGGGTTGGATCAAATGGTGGTATGGCACAACAATGGGGTGGTTTTGACCCAAATGGCACCAGAATCCCAGCTGGGTACATTGTGCCTGGTAGAGGACATCAAGGTGAGAAACCGAAACCTGCTGGACTTCAGGGTTCGCAACATGGTGGAGTAGCATCTTTTTCCATTCACACACCCAAGAACAGTTCACCATCAAATGGTTCATCATCTTCGAAGGACTCAAATGGGGAAGGTTTTTTCAGGCTCCAAAAGATGGTTGGTTATTGCCAGATGAGACTGATGAACGTGTTTACAAGCACAAGCACCTCCAGTCCATTCAGATCACCAAGCTTCCCAATGACGCGACTTCGTGTCCCGAGTGGCGTGCGGCATTCTTGGCCGCAGTTAGCAGGGTTGACATGACGAACCGGGATGTGCTAGTGAAGTTCTCCACATGGTGTATGGAAGGTGGTCGAGGTAGACGATTCCGAGACTATCTTCAGAACTCGAATGACTTTTTGTTATTCAACAAACATGTGGCGGCTGAACTGATCAAACCAGAGGTGTTGGCCACAAATACAGAACTAGCGCATGAACTAACGTCATGGGTGGAATCGTGTTCAGCAAAACAACCAGGACCCAAAGGTATGGCACTGATGCATATCATTATTGCCTTTTACGAAACTGGCCCGGACCAATCCATTGCATTGAATCAAATGCATCTCTTGCAACTTCAATTGCACGGAAAGACCGCGAAAGAACTTGCAGAGTTTGTGAAACGTGGAAACTACATTTTGCATGGCTTGCGCCCAGGAGACCGCCCTGCAGAGGCAACACTCTACAGCTGGCTGTGGCATCAGGTGAAAGCCGTTCCGATGCTGAGGAGATGCATTGACAAAATCAGGGAGTCCTCAAATGGATCCCGTAGGAGAACCTTTTCTTGGTTACGGGGGAAAATCGCAGAAAAACTTCGCGAAAGAAGACATGACCTTAACTATGAAAACATGGGTCAGGGTTGGAAGTCATACCCTCCAGCACAACTGGCTTTGCCGGCCTCATCATCAACAGGTGAGACGAAGGCAGCTAAGGTCACGAAACAAAGACCACTGCCAAGAAGGACACAAAGCCAGCTGCTGCTGCTGCTGCTGCTGCTGCTGCTCCCGCTGAGGATTCCCGAAGGAACATCTGTGCACTCCATGCTGCTGGGCACTGCAGATTTGGAACAAGATGTAGAAACACTCACATCGGTGAGCCGGGATCAGATGAGGCCAGAAGGGCGTACTCAGATGCCCAAAAGGCCAAATCAAAGGGTCCGGAAAAGGGGTCAAAAGGGGATGGCAAAGGCAAGAAGGGCAAGAAGGGAGACTCTAAGGGTTCGAAAGGTGGCACTGGAACTCCGGCAGCTGTTGCTGCGGCAGCATCCACCGTTACGATCACTGAGGTCGAAGGGAAACAGGCACAAAAGACATGGCAGTCCTTTTGCAAGTTCTGTGACAAAGTCCTTCCCTTCTTTGAATACCTTCTTGAACTATCAGTTCCCATTTTGGCTACTTTGATTTCATCAATTACCAATTCTTACGAAATGATTGGGGAGAAAGCAGCGGCTTCTATGGTTGATCCTGCAGTGCAAAGTTTCAAAAAATATTCCTTAGAGTTTCTTGGAGACACAGGTGCAGCCCACGACATTGGCAGTCTGAGGGCGTTGCAAGACCAAGGATTGTCTAAGGACATGGTTGTGCGGTTCGCCACTGGAGGAGGGCCGCAACTCTCCACTGAGGAACTTCGTGTGTACACCAAGGAATTGGGTGACTTTCACATCCATCTCCTTGAGAGCTACCCCATGGCCTTATCAACAGGTCGTCAAGTCAGCCGTGGACGCACTTTCATATGGCAGCACGGCCAAAAGCCGTACATTGCCCTTGATCATCGTCGTTGTCGTGTGTGGTGTCCTTCTGAAAACAGGTGGTACGCCAACAGGGTCCAAAACAACATCCCAATCTTTGCTGTTGATTGTCCGTTGAAACCTGGAAGAGTCATCAGGGATAATGCTGCTTGCGTTCAGTTAGATCAGCCAGCGACATGCGCTAACATGACCACTGAAGATTCCAATTCTCAATTTTGTAGATCGTGTTTGGAAAGACAATATGCATGCGTATGTCATGACACTGCTGTAGAACATACTGAACCAATGAAAGACTGCACTGAAGATCCATTGTGTCTCGCGCCAATGCGCGATCATGAACATGATGAACATGTCCCACAGGTTGACCCAGCAGAGTTGCCAGCTCATCCAATGGTTTCGGATACTGCGCAACGTCGGAGAAAACACAGGAAGGAGAATCGACGGAGGAAGTGGGAGAAGTTGAAGAGGCAGAAGCCAGAGGCTCCAGTCCGCAAACCTATCATCAGGGGGGTTGAAGCCGTAGAAACTATGATGAATGGACTCCAACAATTTTACAACGATAGATCCAGACAATATGATGAGCAAACATCCGAACTTTACCAATCCATCTCGCATAGCATTGCCAAGGAGTTCAATGACTTCAACGAGAGCATTGCTGAGGTGGCGGTTCCAGAACCACATCACCCAGGACTTCCAGGACACGGGACTTTGATCGAGTTCTGTACTTCTTCGATTCCATGATGGGAAGAGTTGGAAAAGATCTTGGGATTCATGTCATAAGATGTTCTGAGAATCATTTGAATGTCGAAAGTGATGAAACTGTCAAAGTCCTTGACGGCATTATCGAAACCAAACCTGGTGCTGACCTCTGGGGTTCATTACCATGTAGCCCTTGGACACAGTGGCAGACGCTTAACGTGCATTTGTATGGTGATGATTTCGCCAACAAGTTGGCTGAGAGGCGCAAGGAGTCAAGGAGGTTGGTTAAACGGTTTTGTCGTTTGGCTCGCGCTACAGCGCGAAAGGGAGGTCGAGTCACATTCGAATGGCCTCGACACTGTGTTGGTTGGGCGTTGCAAGAGATCCAGAAACTTATTCGGGATCTTAACATGATGATTGTGGATTTTGATGGGTGCCAAGTTGGATTGACGGACTCAAAGGGTGACCTTCATTTGAAGAGATGGAGGCTGATCACGACATGCAATCGTACTGCTAGAATCTTTTCAACAGTTAGGTGCAATCATCCAGCTGATTTCCAACATGCCCCCATTTCAGGATCAAGAACACGCATCACTGTTTTTTTACCCCAAGGAGATGTGTGAGTATGTGATGCATGCAATGTATCCTGATATCATTTCACGACATGTCCCAGCCATGCCAGTCACACAAGTGATAGGGCAAACATTTGAACACCGGGAACGTGAGCCTGAAGAAGGACGAGATAGTGGTGGTTTCATTTATGATTCTGTCGATCCCCTTGCAGCAGCCGCAGCTGAGGGCCTGGACGAACCTGCCGATGATGAAACTGAGGACAGGGAATCCAGGGACGATAGACTGAAGAGGGAGGCAACCTCATTGGAACACATCACATTGCACGCCAAGAAGAATCCATTTTGTCCACATTGCCAGAGGGGTCGAATGATCAAACGGTATGCTCATAGACATAGACCCGAACCTGAGGACGAAGAGGTTGTGTACAATGTTGCAAAAGAGTTTGGAAACATCATTGAGGCTGATCACATTTTTCCAGCGGTTGAGTCTAGAGGACTTGGTGGTGAACAATCTGCCCTCTTAGTACGAGACAGGTACTCTGGAATGTGTTTGACATACCCTCAACGAACCCGAAGTGAGGATAGCAACTATGATGCGTTGAAACACTTTGGTGGCAACAAGTTGAACGGTAACCCAGCTGTTGTATTCCATTCCGACACGGCCCAGGAATTGACCAATGCTGCTTCCAGACTGGGATGGGTAGCTGACCCGTCAGCCGCCAATCACTGGCCACACAATGCCTTTGTTGAAAGAGAGATCAGGACCATCAAGGAAATGTGCAGGCCATCGCACCTGCAAGCAGGCTTCCATAAGAGGCTTTGGACCATTTCCATCGAGTATACAGCCACTGCAAGATCCTTCTTCACTCCGGCTCCGATCACGGAGGACGAGAGAGACACTGAGGAAGGAAAACGGAAACTTGGCAAGACACGATGGGAAGTGGCCACAGGCAAACCTTTTGATGGCGTCTCTTATCCACTAGGCGCATTGGTTTTCTATCGTTCCAAGGGGGACGGCATGGCAGAGCCCACAACTCGTCCAGGGTTGTTTGCCGGTTGGCATCTAGCCTCTGGGCTTCGGTATCGTGGCAATGTGAAAATCATGGACTATGAATCCGTCAGGGAGAGAGGACATTTGGAGTGGCAGCCACGTGTTTTGCATGAAAAGGAGGTTTATTTCCCTCCGACGGAACACATTGAGTTTCCTCTTGCATTAGCTGCGCGCAATGCCATGTTACAAATGACAGATGAGGAGAAAGAAGTCAAGAAGGCCATCTATGATAGATCTTTTGTGGAAGGAGTTTTGCCATATGATGTGTGCATTGATTCTTTTCCAGTTGACGCTCCTCCACCTCCTCCAAGACACGCTTACATAACATGGTCAAGGTTGATGAAACATGGATTCACCAGGGGATGTCCAGGATGTTCCATGGGACACAACCGACACTCACAAGAATGCAAGACAAGGTTTGACGCCATCTTCTCCAGACGTGGCGAATCTGTGGGACCAACTCCGAAACCAATACAGGATGGTGAAGAAACTGAATACGAACCATCCATAGCCCCAGATCAATTCCCTGAAGATGAAGTACCCATATGTCCACCGAGGTCTGATGATGACGAAGAGCTGCAACCAGCAGCAGTCACCAGACAGCTCCCGAGGTCGGAAATTCTCTCGCGCGCTGACGCGATAGCAGCGATCAAGAAGGAGTTTGACGGTATTGGGGACATGGGCACATGGGATTTGGGATCGGTTGAGGAGGAAGAGACGGTGAAAAGGCGAGCCATAGAGCATGGCCAGACTATCCACCTAGCAGACCTACTAGCCATATGTAGTGAGAAGAACGTTGAGCTAGAACCAAAGTTCAGAACCCTCAAAGGTAGAGTATGCTACAGGGGTGACGCAGCGAAAACTGCAAAGGGAAATGTCGCGCTATATCAAACCATGAGCGCGTCCCCTGCTTCGATCACTGCGGCCAACGCCATCATAGCATACGGTCTGTTGAAAGGCCACAAGATTTCATCAGCAGACGCCATCAAGGCGTACCTTCAGAGTGTTTTGAACTCATTGGCCGAAACTTGGGTCAGGTTACCCAGGGAGGTTTGGCCGGAAACTTGGTTTGACTCAAATGGAAAGCCTTTGTACCGGAGGCCGGTCATCAGGCTGCTTCGCAGTTTGTATGGCCATCCAGAGGCTGGAGCACACTGGGAAAGGAAACTGGAGCAAGAGCTGGTGAACATGGGAGCCACGAAGATTCCAGAATTCCCAAGTACATATGTGTTTCCTTCCTATGGCCATCTGGCTTTGGTGGTTTATGTGGATGACTTCGTTTTGAGCGGAGACAGTTCATACCACGATTCCTTTTGGGCAGACCTTTCTAAAAGAATCATGTTGGATGACATCGGAGACCTTGGTAGGTTTTTGGGAAGACATCATTCAACTGTAGAGTTCAGAAATCAAGAGCTATTCGCCTTTGATATGAGAGCCTATGCAGAGAGCATTGTCAATGGCTATGTTCGACTGATAGGTCACGCAAGACTCAAGAGGGTCAGCACACCCTTTCTTTCAAAGACCACTGTCATTGAGGAATCTCCAGCTAAGGGCGAACTGGCAAGTTCAGCGAGCTCCGTGCTCATGAAGCTGATGTGGCTGGCGCGATGATCGCGGCCTGATATGCTGAGAGTAACCACATGGTTAGCTACTAAGGTGCAACAGTGGACCACGGAGTGTGACAACCATCTTTTCAGGGCGATTAGTTATTTGAATGAAACAAAGGACCATTTACTCACTGGCCATGTAGGTGACGATTTGCAAGACATTTATGTTGAACTGTTTTGCGACGCGGACTTTTGTGGTGATGACGAACACACATATTCCACAACTGGTGGATGGGTACAACTGAGTGGAAAGCATACCAGTTTTCCATTGACCTGGATGTCCAAAAAGCAGGGTGCGGTCTCTAGATCAACAACTGAAGCTGAGGCGGCAGCCATGGCTACTACTCTATTTGATGAGGGTTTGACGTTGCTTGAGCTGTTTTCAGTACTATTCAGAAAGTCGGTCTGCTTGTTAATCCGAGAGGATAACGAAGCCACAGCCAAAGTGGTTTCTGCTGGCTATTCCAAGCGCTTGCGGCATATGAAGAGAACCCATCGTATAAACTTAGGCAGCCTCAAAGAGGAACTGGACAAGGACGATGTGGATCTGCAATTAGTTGCCAGCCGCTATCAGAAAGCTGATATCTTCACTAAGGGATTAGCAGGTGAACTCTGTGCAGCCTTCGTATGCTGATGCCAAGCCAGTATCTGTGCCTACTCAGGACAATCCGAAACCTAAGGCCAATGTGAAGAAGAGGTATAAGAAGAAAGCACCACGCATTCTTCCATACCACAAGGCTCCAGAGGACTAGGTCGGTGCCGAAGGATGCACTAGCCGGAGTCACTCGAGAGGGGGGAGTAGAAATTACTCGAATAACCCCTATGCCGTGTATGCATGTATATTGGAGTTGTTGCCACTGACTGTAAAGTGTACATAATGTCAGGGCTTTTACAACGGGAATAGACTATTCAAATAGTTATCAACAATGATAACTCATTTCCTTAATCCTGTAATCCGGGGTTTTGGTCATCAAACCATATACTTGGCCAACAACGTTTGGCTCAAGGTGCTCGCAAAACAATTGTTTGTGCTTCGTATCACTGGCCATTCTGCATTTGTTGTTTACTGCATCTTGAACATACGTGAATATTACTTCTGGTACAATTCCCGCATTCACTGAATTTACTGGAATTTTTGTAGATATTGTTTTAGTCTTTACAGTCTTTTTCATCATATGTAGTGCTTCCAACTGGAAGAGGATATTGGCAATTGGTAGCCGCGACTTCTTCCCTTCAGATAGGCGTTGCGGTCAAGCTAGGTCCGGGCGTTGCCGGTGCTTGGGATTCATCAGTCTCATCCTCCAGGGCCGCACGAATAGCTTTAATTCAGATTAGCCAAGTGGTGGCGAACATGTTTGAAATATGATGTTCACCATATTTTTCCAAAGTCATGAAAACATCATTAAAATTAAAATCATAAGCAACTCTTTCAAAATCATAACAAACCAAAAACAAATCATAACAAATCACAACTTTTTTTTAAAACAAAATGAAACACCAAAAAATGTCATAAAATTGAATTTTTGCTGTTGTTTCTTGATGATATTTCCTGTTTGTTAAAAGGTTTCAATTTTTTAGAATGATGTTTCAATGTTTTTGTGTTTTTATTGATATTTTTCTATGATTTTTTTTATGACGCTTTTGGAGCCGATCTCGAGTCTAGAGGGCGTTACTCTGTCCGCGGAGCTCTCTACAGTCTAGGGTTTGGGGTTTAGGGACCTAGTTTTTCCTAATGCGGCCCTCCTCGCGGGTTCCGGAGAAGGTTCCGGAGAAGGTGTGGGAAACTTTGGTGCAGAGCCAGGTCAGGTTCAACAGGATTTGCGGCCATTTAATTGACGGAAACCTAGCTGAGGTGTTTCCAGCGCTTGGCTTCGCAGCACGCTTCAGAAAGATTTGTAAAAATAAAACATTGCGGCTGTTGGGGATACCGCTGAAGCTTATTTTCTACGGTATGGCTGCGGTCAGCTTCAAAATTCCCGTAGGGCTTATATTGCTATAGACACTATTTTTGTTCCCTGGACGAATTTTGAAGTTTAAGGTGGACCAATATAGGCCCTATTTTGCCCCCTGGAAGGATTTTGAAGCTTAAGGTGGACCAATAAAGACTCTATTTTTGCTCCTTGGACGAATTTAGGTGGGCCAATAGAGGCCCTATTTTTGTTCCCTGGGCGAATTTTGAAGCTTAAGGTTGACCAACATAGGACCTATTTTTGTTTCCTGGATGGATCAAGGTAGTAGGTGGGTTTGAGTTAGCATATTATTTTGTTATATAGCAAGTAGCGGAGTTTCTACTAGTTTCAGTAAAGTTACAAGAAATAATATTGAATATTTCAATATCGATATTGAATATTGCACGGCTTGGTAACGGAGTCATTAAGAATTAATTATATTTATATACCATAAATAAAAATCCAAAAAACAAAAATTAAAAATCATAAAAAAAAGCAAAAATCATTTAAACACATAAATTTCATAAACAAACCAAAGAAATCATAAACAAGTCGTAAAATTTGTAACTCAATTCCAAAAACAATCAAAAATCACATGAATCATAAAAATATATATATTTTCAAAATTTCCAAATCACATCTGAAAAATTAAAAAGTCAAAAAAGCTAAAAAAACGACAACACAATTTTGTGGCCCAACTTGTAGATCTCAACTCTACTTTTTCAAGGTTTACGCTTTCACACTTTCCACTGTACGATGGACTTTAGACCCTCACAACTTTGCCCTTTTCACACTTGACGCTGTATGGAAGCTTGGCCTTGCTCCATTTTCATGTTGCGCGTGCACATCTACCTGTTGTCGTAAACTGTCGCCTCGCACTGCGTGACGTCTTCCCGTACTTCCAAAGGTCCACTCCGGTGCCGAAGGTGGACCTTTGAATTGTCCCGACTCAGTTGTCATGATCTTGTCTATGCTGAAAGTCTTCATTTGACTCGTGCAACAGTAGACAACGATCATATGTTCTCATCCTGATCCCCTCCAACATAACATACATGACTTCTCACTTAACTACCCTCCCCCGTCCCCTGAACCCCGGCTGGTTCGCAAGCAGTTTGGTCGCGGGTTCACTCTCCGCCTGGGGATACCAGTAACATGCGCAACCATATCATTCAGTATGTGTGTGTGTGAGAGCTGCCGAAGCCTGCGTTGCTCTGCTTCTCTTTGAACATGACCCTGCGCATCGCCCATGTGTTTCATGCCCATCACCTTGCCAAGCTAGCTTTCGCCCCTTACCCCTTGCCCTCAAGTTTACTATGGTTCCGCAGCTTTGCGTTCAAAGCAAAGACAGTGTGGCATGGGGCACGCTGCTTGCGCTCTGGGATGCGCGGTGCCGGGCCAATGATGTTGAAGAGACCTGATATGATTTTGCATGTCCAGTTGCCTGACTCCAATGATGCAGTGGTTGCCTCTGAGGATAGGGGATGCTCCGGTTGCGGCACGGCGCGAACAAATGTGGTGGAGGTGGAGGCTGGAGAACTGCCAGAGGTGTTCTGAGTTTG
>CAMXCT020005335.1:345812-383312 GCA_947184155.2 Cladocopium goreaui | reverse complement strand
GAAAAGGTTGCGCGGGACCACTTGGAATCGCAATTTTACTTCACTTTTTGGCGATCGAACCTCATTTCGTGCGAAAGGGTTGCGCGGGACCACTTGTTCGTGCCGTCTCGTTGGCACTGCCCCTGCCCCGCGCCTTCAAAAGAAAAATAGAAAAGAAGGAGAGGGCAAGAGGGCAAGAGGAGAAGATGTGAAGATGTGAAGATGTGAGGATGTGGAGATGAGCAGATGTGAAGATGAGAAGATGTGAAGATGAGCAGATGTGAAGATGTGAGGATGTGAAGATGTGAAGAGGTGAGCATGAGAAGATGTGAAGATGTGAGGATGTGGAGATGAGCAGATGTGAAGATGAGCAGATGTGAAGATGAGAAGATGCGAAGATGAGAAGATGTGAGGATGAGATGTGAGCATGAGAAGATGTGAAGATGAGCAGATATGAAGATGTGAAGACGTGAAGATGAGCAGATGTGAAGATGTGAAGATGTGAAGATGAGCAGATGTGAAGATGAGAAGATGCGAAGATGAGAAGATGTGAGGATGAGAAGATGTGAAGATGAGAAGATTGTTTTCAGACCCCCACTATTGGAAGAACCCTGCGCTCAGACGCTCTCGGGAAAATGTAGCAACATAATGTAACTTAACGGACTGTCTTTATGCCTGCAGGCACGTGTTCATGCATGTACGGATGTATGCATGCACGCATGTGCCTCTCTTTGCATCGATCTTTGTATCTATTTATGTAGCTGGTGTAGCGCGTTGTAAAAAGATGCATGCGATGTAATGCCTTGTAATTTCAACCAATATATGTATATATATATATTATACATATATATATATTACACACACACATATATATATATATGTACAGTAATTTACATGCATACACATGTATGTATGTAATGCAACGTATATGTGAGTGTGTTTGGATGCACGGATGCGCGTGTATAATGTGAAATCTAGCATTGCGGTGTCGTGTGGCGTCACGTAATATAAAATGCAATGTCGCGCAACGAAATGGGATGTATCTTTGTATGTGTGTCTCTATGTATGTCTCTATGTATGTCTCTATGTATGTCTCTATGTATGTCTCTTTGTATGTCTCTGTGTGTGTCTCTATGTATGTCTCTATGTATATATGTCTCTATGTATGTCTCTATGTATGTCTCTATGTATGTCTCTATGTATGTCTCTATGTATATATGTCTCTATGTATGTCACTATGTATATCTCTGACGATGGTAGCTCGGCCCCACCTGGGGCTGCACTGCGGCTCTTTTCCTCATCTATGGGCACTTCAGCCACAAAAGGTCCGCTGCAGAGGTCCCCGATGGTTGGTATGTTGCTGATGGACTGAAATCACATTCCTCTTTGATTATATATCTTAAATAAAAAAGGTGGCCCCAAAAGGTGCAACTTTCCGAGCTGCACATGGCCTCGCTCTGAGTGATCCTCACTTCAGGCGTCTGATCTCCATGCTGCCAGGGAAGTATGTCTTCGGCTGAGACTCACATGCTGAGCAGGCCAAAAGATACTTCTTGAAATCCATAGTGCGGGATGAAGGACCCTTGTAGTTGCTCACCCAGTTCAAGTAGCTTGCCATTTTGGTATCGCCACTGTCAGAGATTTTCACCAGCTCTCGGTAGCTGGAATTCAACTCTTTCACCTTCGGCAACTCACAGATCGTACGGCCCCACTCTTCGAGAGAGCTCACTCCATCAGGCAGACTCACCTCATACGGCTGACGCTGATCTTCAACGCATCTGGTACTTCATAGGTCGTTGCTGATCGGTGGGGTACGGGCCACCGAAGTCAGCAGGAGAGGGAATCATTTCCTCGGAGGAGGATACATGCTGGAAATCTTCATCATCAAGTGCTGATCGCTCGGACAAACGGCGTTTTGATCCATCTGTCATGGCTCCAACAGGCAGCTGTGACTCCTGCTGAATAGTCTGGACCATACTGTCCAGCATGCCAGTTCTTTGCATCTCACGAAGAAGCTCCATGGCCTGAGACTGTTTGCTCTCAGGAGAGGCACCTTTGGACATTGACATGACTTCGTTGGCACAGGCTGATCCTATACAAGCAAAAACAATGCACTACGGGAACAGGCTCGAAGAGCTAAATAGGAGGTGCTGCAGTGATTTAGATTTCATGCATGGAATCAAAGTGTTCAGGTTTTTGAGACACTGCTTGGCACTGTCTGACAAGACAAATGGAGCTGTATGATTAACCACCCGTTATTAATCGGCCTATCCCCAGTTATCACCCTATATCTATCCCGATTACACTTAATCCCAACTTAATTACTTGGCTCAGCATGCTTCATGGCTTGAGGCTGTCTCGCACGACGTTCTTCTCTTTGCTGTTTCTTGATTGCCAAAATTGTTGCTTCTTTGTTAAGTTGATACTCTCCCACATCCAACGCTGCTCGCAACAAGTCCGCTGGATCCATTTGATCTTTTGTGAGTCCATCCGCAATCATCAGTTCTGTCGGACACCATCTCACAGAAAGGCCTGTACGGGCCATGCATTGCTTCAAAATTGCCAGGTCTATAGCTACTCTTTTGTCTTCAACCTTGGCAACACTGGACAACGATGTCAAGTGATCATACAGGGACTTGCAGTCAGTGATTCCGGTGATAGTTTCATTCTTTGGGGCAAGATTGGAGACAATGGGAGTTTTTGGCAAATCTCGAACCGCACGCAAGTCAAAAATCCCTCGCTTGGCTTCCACGACCATCAAGGACATCCACTCTGCTAAGGCACAGGCTGTGGAGAAGCTTTGAGCTTCAGCCCCAAGAGTGGAGGAGACAACTCTAGGTAGCTTATATGATTTCCAACAAAAGGGGGACCATAAGCTGGGTTCATTGGTTTCTAATTTGGCATCCACAAAACCAAGAATATATCCCGCTTGGGTGGCATTACCCTTAGCATTGGCAAACCCTGCATCTGAGTGAAAGCAGATACCTAGTTGCTCCCATGGAATGCTTCGCACGGTGATGGACACATGACTGTACTGACGTGCACGGTGCACCAGCTGATTGGCAAACGCTAGATCTTTGACTTTGGGTCTTGGGAAACATTGTTGACTTATGGATGTTTGGATGCACAAGTCAGGCCTACTCTGACCTGCCAGCCAATTGGCAGCACCATTGATCGCTCTCAAGGAGGCGATTTCTTTTTCGGACGCTGGGGCTTCTTTCTGGCGGGCACGATCTTTGGACACATTGATCGGTCTCAGATGCTTGGCATATTCAGATTGGTGGTACACAATTTCATGGGTTTTGGCATCCTGAGAGTATTGTACACCACAAAATTCACCATGACCAACTCTCCATTTCCTGTATGGAAACCTTGCTCGAAGTTCAGCTACAGCATGATCATAGGTTGGACCCTGCCCACCAACAATGGTATCATCGACATGAGCACCTAGGACAGCACACAATTCCCCTTGTGAATCTCGCAAGAAATAGAGGCAATTGCCAAACTGACTTCGCTGAAAACCAATGGCAGTGACGGCTTGATCGAAGGTTTGATACCAGTTAAGGGGTGCATCGTTAGCCCCATAAACATTGCCAATTACTTTGATTACATCTTGTTCACTCAAACCAGGAATACCGCCTACTGGCTGCTTGGCAAACAGTGGAGTGAATTGTTTCTGAAGAGGGTCAGCTTCAAGGAATGCTCCCTTGATATCTCCAAGCCACATTGTCCACTTCTTGGACGCCAACACCTGCAGAATTAACGCTCGTGCAAGCTGACTCAAAGTTGGGCTGTGACATAGGCCGCTGTCAATCTTTTTCCTGAAATCAGGGTCTAAGTGTCCTTGCAGACACCATCTTGCTTTGATTCTAGTGCTCTGATCTTCCTTTTTTTCGGTGATTACAAATCTGCTTCCAATAAAACGGTCAGGATGTTTTTCACGGATTGTCTTGGCCTTGTTCCCAGTCCACACTCGCACTGCTGGTTTCTCCAGTAGTGTGGCCCATTCTGCACTTTTGGCATCATTGATCTTGGCTTGCAGCTCAACCGGATTGCCAGACGGAGGCGGTTCTTTCTGGAGTCGTTTCTGCAAAAAGGCTGACATCAACACTTCAACCGATGGGACCTCACCTGGACATGCTAACAACACTTCTTCAGCAAATAAACCCTCGGAGACAGCTGCTTCTACTCTGGGTTTAGATGACGAAGGTGCTTCACCTTCTGAACTGGCTTCACGCTTCTGGCTTGTCCCTCTCGGACTGGTAGTCTGCATGACCTGGTCTACTGTCGAGGAACTGCTATCAGGAATGACAATCTGAGGGACCAATTCTTGCATCATCTCGGCAAAGTCTTCGTGTTTCATGGCAGGAGGTCGGAACACACTGTCTTGAGTTTGCTTGGAAAAATACCTCCTACGAACTGGACCATATGATGACCCCTCAGGTTGTTCAGGTTCAGGCACGACACTACCACTGGACTGGCTAGTCTCTCCGGCTGGAGGAGGCTGCACTACACGCTCCACTGCTGACTGAGCTTGCTGCTGTTGAAACATTTCCGCTGCTGAACGGGCTGCTGGTGCATCATCCGGCAAAATTGGACGGATTACTTGTTCTGGCGCTTCAGGCTGTGGCGGAGCTCCTTGACCAACAATGTCAGTAAACTGACTTTTGGGAAATTGGCCTCGTTCTAGCAAGTTCTTGATTCCTAGAAGTTCACTCTCTGGAAACTCTGCTACAGCTCTTTCTTCGCTTGATGCATGACGCAGCTGTTCTGGAGCGCAGCGCAAGAGGCTGCGGCGATGGGCTACTACCAGGTTTCTGCCTACTCTACCCAGGACCAAAGCAGTTCCATGCCATTTGCCACCAAGTTCTAAAACTCCGTTTTGAGATCTCCAGTAAAACACCCAATCACCAGACTTGAAATCACGTTCCGTTCTTGGCCTGGCTCTGATAGCCTCAAGGCTCGGTCATCCTGACATGCAAGCACAGCACGCCTGGCAGATTGACGAATTACATGAGTGTGGCCAAATGATTGCGAGGTCTCGACTGCATCCGAGGCTACGACATTAGGTTCATCCTGCATAACATCTTCTGGGATTTTGGGGTTCCTACCAAGCACCAATTGATTTGGACTGACACCAGATTGTGACAACAGGCTATTCTTCGCTGTTTGAGTTTGTACAACACAATCTAACCATTCTTCTTCACTGGATGGCTTGACTTCGTCGCAGACTCGATCTAGGATTCGAGAAAACCATTGGCCATGTCTCTCAACTTTGCCCAGTTGCCAGTGCGCATCTGCGGCTGTTTGATGCATGCATATGCCAGAACTTTCACAGTATTCAGCAAACGTCTCTCCCACATTTGGTTGAGCGGGATCAGTTGTGAGGTGAGTCGGCACCCCTGCCCATGCTATCCACTTGTCTCTCAAGACCTTCTTCAGCATGACTGATGTTTCACGTTGGGATAAAGGCACCATGATTTGCAAGGAAGTATATACCATAATCCACTATGTTAACACAGGGGATCTTTTGATTGACTTTCCATCCTTTGAGATACTTCACATCCATGCCTATATGGTGATTAAATTCCAACGAATGTGGCACATTGGCTGGGAGAGCTGGCTTCGGCTGCTGATGATTCTGACAAACTGTACACTGCAATTTGCCTGCTAGTTCTATGGCCTGAGCTGATGCTCGACGGAGGATCCGGAGCATGTCGTTCGTTGACGGATGTCCCAAATTTCTGTGCAGTTTGGCAAGCGCTTGTTTGATCTTGGCTTCGGAACCTTCTCCCTCAGGAGCACTCGCTTCTGGCTGTGCAGGATTGGCTTCTGCAGCTAAGCATTCAAGTTGACCGACACATGCTATGGAATGGACATCCAGGCGATGGCTACCAACCCCAAAAGCTCTCAACATGGTTTGCACAAACTTGGGAGTGTATTGAGCAACAAAATCACCAACACGCTGTCCACTCTTGAGCTGTCCGGCAACAACCCTGTGTTCATGATTACCTGGGCAGCGGCAAAATGCATCAAGCTGCTCAGGCACTTTGGAGTCAAACACCATGAGGCCGGTGCCTTTTTGGATGTGCTTTCCGGTGTCAGGGCATCGCAGGTCGAATGCACACATGTCAACTCGAAACACCCCATACTTACGCTTCAGGGACTTTAACTCTGGTGACCTCCATATGCTAGATGGCCATGGGTGTTCCAACATGAATGCACCTCCCCGTTGAATTTGCTTCTGAATTTGCTTCACGCTGAATCGAAGTCGCGCTCGATTCCTCCTGAGGAGCTGTGCTCTTTCCAACGGTGTCCTGTAATATTGATTCAAGTTTTCCCATCCTCCAGAGTGTGTGCATGTGGGGCACACCACCAGCAACTCAGGACATGTCTTGTCTAGCAGTCGATCAACAACATCTTGAGTTTTTGGGTCAAGCAAGTCCCAACCTTGTTTGATGTCAAATGCTAACCCTTTGCCACCATGCTTCTCAACTTCACGTGTAAACCTATAGGAGGTGAAAACAGTTCAGCAACTTGACATTTGGACTTCTTGGCATTGTCTACTGATTTCAACTGCGCTAACAAGCATCGGCACTCTTTTTGTTTAAGGGTAACCTTTGTACGAGTTGACCCTTGTTGCTTGGGCTCATTGATAACTTCCCTAGAAACCGTCCCCACCCGAGACTCCTGGTCGTTGGCATCGGCAGATGGCTGGGAAGGCAGTGAAGGCTGAACCTTCTGCTTGAAGTCGAGGATGTTCACAAGGAGCTGACCAGCCTCATTCGTGATCATGTTGGAGGTGATCTCAGGGTTGAGCATCTTCATAGAGGCCGTGCTGAAGTCAAGGCGCACCTTTAACTTCTCCAGTGTTGGGCGGCCCAAAAGCAAAGGCGCCTGTCCAGAAATCACGGCAGCATCAATCAAGCCTTGGGTTCCGCTGATCGCCACTGGAATTCTGACAGCTTTCACCGAGGTCTCTTCCTGACCATTCCCAAAACGGAAACGGTTGGTGGCAGCATACTCTTGAGCGGCACTTTTGCCCAGGGATACCAGCTTCTGATTCAGTTCTTCCAGAGTTTGAGACCCTATCAATGTGCGACCACATCCAGTATCTATGACCCCCCAACCTGGTGAGGAGATCAGACCAGCTGACATCACCGAAACCACCTGTGCTGTACCGACAAAGGAAATCTCACCATCCAATGTTGAGCACTCCACCAGATCCGCTGACATGGCAGGCTTCGATGCTGATGAGCTTGGCTCCTTTGCAGAGGAGGCTGAAACATTGCTACGGCATTCACGGGCCCAATGACCCACCTTGCCGCACTTTCGGCATTTGGTTTTCTTTTTCAGTTCCTCCACCTCGATCCTAAAGGACCTGCTGGAAGCTGCAGAGGCTGCAGAAGATCGATTGCCAAAGCGCCGCGACTGCTGGTGACGCTGTATCTCCTGCCTACGATCTTTCCAAGCTACCGCCAAAGCTTCAGCGGCTTCTCCCTCAGAGATCTCAGCAGACTGTGACTCGCCTGCATGATCAGCCAGAAAGGCCTCTACATCACCAAAAGAATCCCATTCCTCCTGAGCAGTTTCACGGTCGCCCACTTCTACCACATCCTCGTGTTCGATGTGGAGGGCCCCAATCGGCTTCTTGGCTTTGGCTCCTGGAGCCTTGAACGCTGGAAAACATGACCTGAACGCAGCAGCTATGTCATCAAACTGTAAGCTACCCTGAGTCTTTGCTTTGATGATAGCCTTCTCTTGTTCTGTGAGGCCTGCACAATTCAATGTGATCCAACCACGTGCAGCTGACGGAAAGTCAGTCTCCGCCTTGCGGCGGCATCTGTCGAAGGTGTCCTTCACCCTGGCAGTCCACTGTTTGCTAGTTTCTCCATCAGTTGCAGCTAGGCTAAACACTTCGCCCAGAACCTCACCCATTTGGTCGTGCTTCTCTTTCTCTGGAAACCTGGCCTGGAGTGCTTTCCAGATCTGTTCTGCTCCATTTTCAGCAGACATCTCTTCCAGAGAAAAGTGTTCCACCGCCATCCAGCAGTGTGAACAACCACGGCCCACGTTGTTTTTCAGTTAACTTCTCCATTGTAACGAGCTTCGCCTGAGCCCATGCCTTCCATTTCCGGAGTTCCTTTCCGGGATCATCCACATCTCCGCTGAACCGTTTCAGCGATCTTTCGTCGGCCATCGCGCCGGTGCCCCAGGTGGGGCTCCGCTACCAATGACGATGGTAGCTCGGCCCCACCTGGGGCTGCACTGCGGCTCTTTTCTTCATCTATGGGCACTTCAACCACAAAAGGTCCGCTGCAGAGGACACACCGATGGTTGGTATGTTGCTGATGCACTGAAATCACATCTCTATGTATGTCTCTATGAATGTATGTCTCTATGTATCTATGTATGTCTCTATGAATGTATGTCTCTATGTATCTATGATTGTCTCTATGTGTGAACATTATGCTATGCTTTGCCATGACTCGGACGGTGAGCACAACGAAAACATGCGTGTACCGATGTATGTACGATTCTCACATGATCTACGTATATGAAATGCAGTGTAACACATCGCAGCATGTTGTGTATTTATGCGTCTATGAATTTCGGTATCTACGTGCATGTGTGTGTGTGAGTAAGGATGTTTGCCATACGTGTGTGCATATGTGTCTATGCTAGAACCAGTGTATCTATGTATACATCCATATTTCTATGTATGTACCTATGTGTGCGTTCCTGTTAGTACCCCTGGAATTACATCATTGCCATGCAGCGTAGTGTAACGCAATGGATTGTAATGCAGTGAAATGTACTGTAGTGCAACGAAATGTAATGTAGTATGATGCCATGCAATGCAGGTAATCTAAGGTAAGGGAAGGAAACAAAATTAACTATAATGTACTGCGTGTTTGTCCGTATGTGTTGTGTTGTAGAGTAACGTGGCGTAGCGTATTGTCTGTCTTGTATGGTGTTGTATTGTACTGCACTCCTTTGTATTGTATTGCGTCCGAGTGTACTGTGATGTGTTCGAAATATGTTTTTGTATCATTTTGTATCTATCTTTCTGCCAAATTATGCACTTTTGTATCTGTGTATCATGTTGTATCTATGTATCTATGTGTTGATGTATGAGCGGGTGGAGGGGTTGATGTGTGCACAAACATGCAAGTACATGAACATGTAAGTGTAGTGAGCATATTATGTGTATATGTGTGTGCGTGCTTGCAAGTCTGCAAATGGCTACTGTAATTATTTACAAGGAAACTGGCACTTCTCTATTTAGATTTCTGTTTGAAAATATGGCATGGAAACATCAAAGGCGGAAATGCGAAAACAACAAGAACGGCGCAAGCAGTCAAAAAACGAAAACTGCGAAAACCGCGAAACACGAAAACAGCGAAAACCGCGAAAACGCGAAAACCGCGAGAACAGGCGTTTAAGAACGAAAGCTGCGAAAACTGCGAAAACCGCGAAACACGAAAACCACGAAAATTGTGAAAAACACAAAAACCACCAAAACTGCGAGAACAGCGAAAGCCGCGAAAACGCGAAACCGCGAAAATCACGAAAACCGCGAAAAGCGCGAAAACCGCGAGAACAGGAAAACGCCGAGGAGACTAGCATTCCTGTTGTCCGCATTTCTCGTTTTTTGCGGTTTTCTCGTTTTCTCGGTTCTCGGTTTTCTCGGTTTTCTCGGTTTTCTCGGTTTTCTAGTTTTCTCGGTTTTCTCGGTTTTCTGGTTTTCTGGTTTTCTCGTTTCCATGCATATCACCGTTCTGGTCACGTCGCGTGGATTTCTTGCTTAGAGGGATCATGACACTGGCTGTTACCACAGGCGGATGCCAAGTACCGCCGAAAGTTGGCGTGTCGGGCGGCCCGAGCAGAGGCTGCAGGCCAAGCCATGGAAGTGGCTGAGAACCCCATAGAGGTGGGGTGAGCTCTTGGGGCTTCGGCTTGGTGGTGATACCGGTGGAGTACACCCAGAGTTGGTGCAAATCCTAGGTCAAAGTCATATTAAATCATATAAAATGGAGACAGATGCAGAATGACGTATATAGATAGATGTGGACATCAGCGATCGCGCCCAGCTTTGCTTGATCTAAAGTCGCAAGTTCTTGGAGGTTGCAGACGACAGACCTGCCACAGAGCAGCAAGTCTTGCGGATGGATGGCCAGTTCGTCGGGTGCCCGTGTCATTTCTATATGTCAAAGCGATAAAAAATGCATGTGAGATGCTAGATGTATGTTGGATGTGGTTGTTATGCAGTGAAGCTTTTTGGCCACAACCTCAAGGTGAGCAGCGGTGCGATCCGCCAGAGACTGCAGGAAATGGAGGTGCGATGCCAGCAAGATTCGTGGATATGAATGAGCAATATCCACACTGCTCAGGATGCAAGCACGAACCGCGCGCGGTGAGATAAAATTCAACCAGGTACATAGGAGTAGTTTTGACTCCTTCAGCCCTGGTGCGTGTGCAAAAAGATGTCTAAAGCCGAAAAGATACTGTATCCAGCATGACACATATGGCAGATCAGTTGGAAGTCAAGCACATGTCACTCAAGAGTTGCGCGGCATTGGGAGCTCTGAGACCCTTCTCTGGGCCGTAGCCATTTTGTCCAAACCAGTGATAGATCGGGCTACGGAGTTGCTGCCGTTCGCATCGGCTCCGGAGTCCAGTGTGGGTGGGGCTAATGACTGAAGGTCAGTGCTAGCGAAGGCTTCCATGCCAAGGTGGGCAGGGCATTCATCTACCCACGGTCAACTGAAGCATCCATTTTTGCAGGAAACAAGTTTGAATACGACCCAGTTGGGCGTTGGTTGTGTGCTTTGAGCGCAGGGACACATGGAGCGCAAGAGAGACGAGGGCAGTCGGGACCTTTGTTACTGGCGTCGCGTCTGTAGAAGGGTGACATGATTCTCTTGGGCCAAGGCCTACGAATGGCTTGTAGGAGCGAGGAGCATCAATGGACAGATAGCAGCTGACAACAAGGATTCTACCTCTCATGATGTGTCATGATGTCTCGCAATGTCTCAGGCTTTGCATGGTTTGCTTCCACAGTTTGCCCACATGCATGTGCAAAGCTTTCGATTGTGGATATACAGTGCGCACACATTACATATAGTAGATCCAATAATG
This sequence comes from Cladocopium goreaui, assembly GCA_947184155.2. Classification (NCBI taxonomy): domain Eukaryota; class Dinophyceae; order Suessiales; family Symbiodiniaceae; genus Cladocopium; species Cladocopium goreaui. The sequence goes on along the minus strand of CAMXCT020005335.1, from coordinate 372,191 downwards.
GATGATCTATTCGAGTCGCTTCGCGACGAGAACCGCCCGCACCCAGGGAACAGGACAGAGGAAAGAAGCGGGCCTGCTTCCAAACGGGTCCAAGTTTGGGCCAAGTTGCGCCATCAGAGCCAAGTTGGGTCGAGGTTGGAGTGAAGTGGGTTGAAGTTGGGCCGAAGTTGACCCCAAGTCGGGCCAATGTCCCGTACACTTTTTGGCGCCATGCTGTGTCGAAAATGCCACCCCTCCTCCTGGATGAATCTTGGACCGAACTGGAGCCCAAGTTGGCGCCAATAGGTCATGTTGGGCTGAAGCTGGGCCCAAGGCGATCCAGATGGACTCGAAGAAGAAGCAAGGTGATTCACATGGAAGCCCAAGTCACGTCCAAAGTGGCACAACTTGGGACCCTTTGGCGGCAGCTTCACACCAAGTTGGGCCCAACGGGGACACAACATGGGGAACATTGCTTCAAACAAAGCGTCGTCGATACCCAAAAAAGGTGGAAAATACAAGTGAAATTGGTATTCTGGATTTCGGATTGGTAGCGAAGGGTTCCCATTTTATTTTGGGGGTCTGGGGGTTGGGACGTGTTCGGTCGACGCCGCTTTCACGACCGCAGCCGTTCGCAACCGTCCGCGATGAGGACGCTATGGCCGTGCCTACAGAGATTGCTGCAAAAGTGGTCTGTTTGGAGGTTTTAAACGGTGCGTATAACTTCGTTTCATGTAGCAGGCTTGGCACTTCGTGATATTGCAACATGCTGCGTGATGTGTCAAAAGTTATGTGTGACAGGCGCACTTTTGCAAAGTTTTCAGAGAAGATGAGTTGCATTTGTTCTGGCAGGCGCAGCACTTTGAAGACCTCCATCTTCATTTGACTGCAGCACTTTAGACGTATCGTGTTGCGTTTTTTTTTGCGGATCACATTGTCATGGCGTCAAGTGACGACAACGTTCAAATTGCGTGGCAGGTGTTGCAAAATTTTGTGACACGTGCTGAAAGTGACGGAACCCTCGCACGAACATCGATTTTCAGGTCGCAGATTTTGGGGTTCATTAGGAACCGTCGATTTTGTAGCTACAAAGTGTGGAATTTGCGGAAGTCTCGTAAGAAATGCTCGTTTTGAGCTTCCTGCATGTCTCGTCTTGGTTCTCGTGCGGGGCGTGCCTGTGGGGGTTTCAAAACGGGTTATGGTGTTTTGTGTGGCAGGTGTGGCACTTCGTGACATTCCGACCTGTTTGAAAAAGTGTCGCGAGTCGTTTTGTGTGACAGGTGCAATACCTTGGCGAGGTTCTCCGAAGGGGACTTGCATTTTCGCGGCAGGCTCAGCACTTTGGACGCCATCTTCATATTTTGCGTGGCATGCGCAGCGCGTTCCACGTGTCGTGCTGCGTGTTTTTTCGACATTGTCAGGCCGCGTCGAGTGGTGACAACCTAGAAAATGCGTGGCAGGCGTGGGGCATAGTGAGAGTGTCGTTTTCCGTGGCACGCACAGCATTTGGTGAAGATCCGTCGTGTGTGGAGCGTGGCAGGCGCTGTATTTGGGACACTTGTGTAATTGCGGCTTTCCGCATTGGCGCGACTGCGCGAGGTGCGACGTTGTCTGTGTCTTTCGTGCCATTTTGCGTGGCACGCGCAGTACTTGGTGATGTTGCAGCTTGCCACTCTAGACTCGGCCCTCCCCACTACCTTCCACACTTCCAACTATTACATTGAACATGTCAAGTTCTAAGCCGCATTTTACGGTCGACGCTTCACACTCCGCACTTTACACTGCACAGCTGACATGCCACATCCGCAATCCACACTATACTATCTACACTCTACACTCCGCACTTTACACTCCGCACTCCACACTTTACACTCCACACTTTATACTCTACACTCCACACTTTACACTCCCCTTTTTACATTACCCAGTTTACACTTTACACTCCACACTTTACACTGAGGACCACACTTTACGCATCCCTTTACACTTTACACCAGACACCTTACACTCCACACTCCACACTCTACCCTTGACTCTTTACACTTTAGAGTCCGCACTCTGCACTTTACACTCCACACTCTACTCTTTACATTCCACACATGGCACTTAGCACTCCACACTCTACACTTTACCCTCCACACACTACACTTGACACTTGACACTTTACACTTTAACTTTACACTCCGCACTCGACACTCTACACTTGACACTTTACAATTCCACCCTTTACACTCTTTACACTCTTTACACTCTTGAAACTCTTTACACTCTTTACGCGCTTTACACATTTACACTCTACACCTCACACCTGGCACTTTACACTTTACACTCCACACTCTGCACTCCACTCTCTACACTTTACACTTTACACTCCGCACTCTGGAATCCCCACTCCCCGCTCCACACTTTACACTTGAAATTCCACACGCCACTTGACGCTTCACGCTTTACACCGATCACTCCACACTCTACACTGCACACTTCGCACTCCACATTTTACACTCCAGACTTGACACTTGACACTCCGCACTTTTCACTTTACACTCCAAACTTTACACTCTACACTCCACATCTCACGCCTTACACCTTACACCTTATACTTTACACTGCGCACTACACTTTACACTTTACACTCTACACCTCACACCTTACACTTTACACTGTGCAATTTGCACTGTACACTTTACACTCCACACTCTGCACTTGACCCTCCACTTCTACACCTCACACCTTCCACTTTAAACTTTAAACTCCACACTTTACACTTTACACTCCACACACTGCACTTTAAACTGTACACTCCACACTCTGCACTCTACACTTTCCACTCCACATTTAGCACTCCAAACTTTGCGCTCTAAGCTCTACACTCTACACTTGACACTGCGCACTTTGCACTCCTCACTCCACACTCCGCGCTTTACACATCCCTTTACACTTTAAACTTGACACCTTACACTTTACACTCCACACTCTACCCTTGACACTTTACACTTTAGAGTCCGCACTCTTCACTTTACACTCCACACTCTACACTTTACACCCCACACTCTACACTTTACACTGTACACTCCGCACTCCGTGATCCCCACTCCCCACTCCACACTCTGCACTTGACACTTTAAATTCCATACCCCACTTGACGCTTCACGCTTTACACTGTTCACTCCATACTCTACACTTTACACTTCGCACTCCATATTTTACACTCCACACTTGACACTTGAGACTCCGCACTTTACACTTTACACTTGACACTCTATACTTCACATCTCACATCTCACGCCTTACGCTTTACACTCCACACTGCGCTTTACACTCTACACCTCACACCTTACACCTTTAGACTTTGCAATGTGCACTTTACACTCCACACTCCACACTCTACACTTGACACTCCACACTCTACACCTCACACCTTAGACTTTAAACTTTAAAACTTTACACTTTACACTTCTCACTCTACACTCTACATGTGTCACTTGACACTTTAGACCCACACCTTATACTCTACACTTTACACTCTACACTTGACACCGCACACTTTGCACTCCACACTCTACACTACGCTCTACATCTCACACCTTACACTTCACGCCCCACACTACACTTTACACTCTACATACTCTGCGCCTCACACCTTACACTTTACACTCCACACTCTACACTTGACACTCCACACTCTGCACCTCACACCTTAGACTTTAAACTTTGCATTTTACACTCCTCAGTCCACACTCTACGCTTCACACTTGACACTTTAGACTCCACACGCTACACTTTACAGTCTACACTCTACACTTCACACGTCACACTCTACACTTGACACTCCACACTTTGAAATCCACACTCTACACTTTACACTCCACACTCTACATCTCACACCTTAGACCTTACACTCCACACTCTACACTCTACACTTTACACTCCACGCTTTACACTCCACACTTTACACTTTACACTCCATTCTCTACACTTACCCTTTACACTCTACACTCCAAAATCCCCACTTTACACTCTACATGTTACATTCTCCCCTCAGCACTCCGCTGTTTATACTGTACCCTTCAGACTCCACACTCCACAGTGTACACTGGTACATTAACAGTGGAAGAACGCGCAAGACTGTTGAATTAACCTTTTTGACAGACGTGTTTTACGTGACTGCATTCGGGTTCGTTGATTTCTTGTTTTTTTTTTTTTTGTGGGGTAGTGTTTGAGGCACCATAAGCCACATTTTTCCGCTTCAGGAACTTGCAAATTTGGTGCAGCACTTGGCTACACTTGGCCACGGCGCAAGTGGCTTGGCCGCTGAGTTGCCGAGCGACTCAGGTGAACTCGGCCAAAGCATTGCTGCCTCGGAGCCCAAGTGTCCCAGTGGAAGGCTTAAAATGGCGACGCTACAATGCCGCAACAACCAATCACTCACTGAGTCTTGAAATCACTAAGTCATTACGTCACTGAGGTGTTTTCTTGGTGTTTTCGTGGTTTGTTTGTTTTTTTGGTATATAGTGGTTTTTGACGCAAGGCTGGTCAAGGTGGACATGCCGCAAGAGTGCTGAGGGAGGAAAGGAACAAACTTGTGGCAGCCTTGCGCAGTTCTATATCCACACGCTTTTCAATTGGAGTGTTTGTATGAATCTTTGTGCTGCTGTTTAGTCATGAGGCTCACCGCATTGCCACTTCGCCGGCAAGAAATCGGAAGCCGTATGAGCCCATGAGCGCTCTCACGCCCAGGTGTGAAAGACAAGAGAATCGTAGTCACGGTAGCTGATGCACCAATTTCTTCTGAGTTTTTGAGTTCGTTGAGACGAGTGACTGGTTCAATGCGTTTGCTACAGGAAAGCATGGGCAGCCAAAGACATGGTTTCCGTCAGCAGCCTGATACATTCTCAAACGTTTTCTCTTTGATCGCTCAAATTGTCCAACTGATGCTTGCAGGGGAAATTATCTTGACCACAGGTTCGTGATTGGTTTGCTGAAGCAAATGCGGTCAATGGGCAGATTGCATCTGACAACAAGGCAAACCTGAACATGAACTCACATTGCATTTTGTTTGAGACTTGCCTGAAACAACAGTCATTCTTACTGGCCATCTGCATATAGTGGGAAAATAGCCAGATTTCACCAGATTTAACCAGCACTATTATGTGAGTTTGTTCAAAATCGAGGGCTTACCCCAACACTAAAATTAGTTCCACACTTGTTTGAATTTGAGCTTGGGCAACACTCGGGATTTCTGTTCCAGGAGTTGGCAGAGCTTGTCTGGGACTCTGATGTGACACTTTGAGGAATGGCAGCTGTACACTTATGTGCGCGCGCACACACACACACATATATATATATATAATATTATATTTTATATATTATGTTATAATTATATATATATATAAGCCAGCCGGGAAGCTGGCTAGTTGCTATTTGCGAACGAAGGGAGAATAGGGGGTCTGGGGGCGGGTAGTTGCCAAACGGGTCAAAAATCGAAAAATAGGTGGTAATTTCCGTCAGACGCCAGATGGTTTTGCAGGGTAATGTACCAGGTGGCAAAACAGTGACGGTGGGTATCGATTCCCCCCTAGGTCCGGTTTTCTGGGGGTTTCCGGGCGCAGTCAATGGACAGATAGATGGGCCAGCTAGTTAGAGGAGATGGGAGAGAGAAGGACATTGGGTGAAAAGTATGTGCAAGAAGGGTTTTTGGGTGAAGAGTCCCTGGGTGAAAAGTATATGGGTGAAAAGTCTGTGCAAGAAGAGTTTCTGGGTGAAGAGTCTCTGGGTGAAAAGTCTGTGCAAGAAGAGTTTCTGGGTGAAGAGTCTCTGGGTGAAAAGTATATGGGTGAAAAGTATGTGCAAGAAAGTTTCTGGGTGAAGAGTCTCTGGGTGAAAAGTATATGAGTGAAAAGTATGTGCAAGAAGAGTTTCTGGGTGAAGAGTCTCTGGGTAAAAGTATATGGGTGAAAAGTATGTGCAAGAAGAGTTTCTGGGTGAAGAGTCTCTGGGTGAAAAATCTGTGCAAAAAGAGTTTCTGGGTGAAGAGTCTCTGGGTTAAAAGTATATGGGTGAAAAGTATGTGCAAGAAGAGTTTCTGGGTGAAGAGTCTCTGGGTGAAAAGTATATTGGTGAAAAGTATGTGAAAGAAGAGTTTCTGGGTGAAAAGTATGTGCAAGAAGAGTTTCTGGGTGAAGAGTCTCTGGGTGAAAAGTATATGGGTGAACAAGTATCTCTGGGTGCTGGGTGAAAAGTATAGAGTTATCTGGGTGAAGAGTCTCTGGGTGAAAAGTAAATATGGGTGAAAAGTATGTGCAAGAAGAGTTTCTGGGTGAAGAGTCTCGGGGTGAAAAGAATATGGGTGAAAAGTATGTGCAAGAAGGGTTTCTGGGTGAAGAAAAGGTGAAAAGTATGTGCAAGAAGAGTTTCTGGGTGAAGAGTCTCTGGGTGAAAAGTATATGGGTGAAACGTATGTGCAAGAAGAGTTTCTTGGTGAAGAGTCTCTGGGTGAAAAGTATGTGCAAGGTGAAAAGTATATGGGTGAAAAGTATGTGCAAGAAGAGTTTCTGGGTGAAGAGTCTCTGGGTGAAAAGTATATGGGTGAAAAGTATGTGCAAGAAGAGTTTCTGGGTGAAGAGTCTCTGGGTGAAAAGTATATGGGTGAAAAGTATGTGCAAGAAGAGTTTCTGGGTGAAGAGTCTCTGGGTGAAAAGTATATGGGTGAAAAGTATGTGCAAGAAGAGTTTCTGGGTGAAGAGTCTCTGGGTGAAAAGTATCTGTGCAAGAAGAGTTTCTGGGTGAAGAGTCTCTGGGTGAAAAGTATATGGGTGAAAAGTATGTGCAAGAAGAGTTATGGGTGAAAAGTATGTGGGTGAAAAGTATTTGCAAGAAGAGTTTCTGGGTGAAGAGTCTCTGGGTGAAAAGTATATGGGTGAAAAGTATGTGCAAGAAGAGTTTCTGGGTGAAAAGTATGTGCAAGAAGAGTTTCTGGGTGAAGAGTCTCTGGGTAAAAAGTATATGGGTGAAAAGTATGTGCAAGAAGAGTTTCTGGGTGAAGAGTCTATGGGTGAAACGTATATAGGTGAAAAGTATGTGCAAGAAGAGTTTCTGGGTGAAGAGTCTCTGGGTTAAAGGTATATGGGTGAAAAGTATGTGCAAGAAGAGTTTCTGGGTGAAGAGTCTCTGGGTGCAAAGTATATGGGTGAAAAGTATGTGCAAGAAGAGTTTGTGGGTGAAGAGCCTCTGGGTGAAAAGTATATGGGTGAAAAGTATGTGCAAGAAGAGTTTCTGGGTGAAGAGTCTCTGGGTGAAAAGTATATGGGTGAAAAGTATGTGCAAGAAAGCTTCTGGGTGAAGAGTCTCTGGGTGAAAGTATATGGGTGAAAAGTATGTGCAAGAAGGGTTTCTGGGTGAAGAGTCTCTGGGTGAAAAGTATATGGGTGAAAAGTATGTGCAAGAAGAGTTTCTTGGTGAAGAGTCTATGGGTGAAAATATGTGGGTGAAAAGTATTTGTAAGAAGAGTTTCTGGGTGAAAAGTATATGGTTGAAAAATATGTGCAAGAAGAGTCTCTGGGTGAAGAGTCTCTGGGTGAAAAGTATATGGGTGAAAAGTATGTGCAAGAAGGGTTTCTGGGTGAAGAGTCTCTGGTTGAAAAATATTGGGGAACATATGGATAGATGGGATGCTGGCTTTCGTTCCCCCCTTCTCAGGTATGTATATATATATAGAGATTATGATTATATATATATATATGATATGCATGTGCAGGATATATTTGTGCATAGATAGAATGAATATTTTTATATTTGTTTTACACACGCGAACAAACACACATACACACACACATATATATATATATACATACACTGTATATTTTATACATATATATATATATATATATTATATACATACATACATATATATATACATCATAGAGGTACACACCGGCTCCTGAAATTTCTCTAGAAGACCATGGTGCTGTAGGTGCATTCAGCCAAAGCACTTTTGCCACGAAGACGCAAGAGCTTCGCAAGTTCACCAGCCAGAAACCAGCAGCCGTACCATCCTATGCTGCAGGCTTAGAGATGGAAATTGTTGATTTATCCCGATGATTTGAGGGAAAATTGTCCGGAAACCAGTTCCCATCAAATATTGCGGATTCCCGTAATTTTTCCCTTAAACCAATCCAATGGTTGAGGCTTCAAGTCCTTCAGCTTTGGTGGCTTCCCGCTTTTCTGCTGCCCAAGGTCCGCACCAGATTTTTTTGCTCCAGCAGTTGAGGTCAGGGCCCGGGCCGTGCCAGGCTTAAGAGGTGAGTCATGTTTTCAAGAACCCCAACCTGGCGGGTTCGATTCTCTGGGACAAGTTGCCTATGATGTGGAAACTGTGCAAACTGAAACGGCAGCAGTAGCGCAGAGTGCCATGCTGGAGTGCAAGAACTTTGCACTCTTGGGTACGATCAAAGAACAAGATTTCCAAGATGGAAATCTGCGAGATCAAGGTCACAACGGCCTGGTGGAACCTTTGTCCTCCATCCCTGTGCTATTCCATCAGCCCGACGTTCCTGAACAAGCTGCTGTTGTAAAGCAGCGTGAGCATGTTGTCGAATGCCTGCATGACATTGTCGAAAAGGCCACTGAACCTCCAGCCGTGAGACCTGTTGACATGGTATCCACCGAAGTTGCTCCGGAACAAGATCAGCAACAAGATGAAAAAATGATCGCCATTTTTGCCGCAGCTGAAATGGCAAAGATTGCGCCTCACACAAGCCAACAGCGATCACCCGAACAACGATCGCTGAAAGAACATGCTGCAAGGAGTCAACAACTTGCACGAAACCAACTAATGCCTCCTACAAGGTCCATGGAAGAAGCAGCTGCAGCCATAAGGCCAGACAGCGCAAGTCTCCGGAAAGCTCAGGAAGGACTTCTGAGACAACTGCCCGAAAACGATGCAGTACATCAGCTAATTGATGACCAGGCCGAGGAGGAAACAGCAGAGCAACCTCCGCAGATTGAGGAAGCACCAGCAACAGTGGAAACTGAGGAAAGCAATGCTACCCTGCAACAGGCTGAGGAGGAAGGTCCAGCAGAGCAAACTGTTGAGGTTGAGGAAGACCCAGCAAAACTGGCACCTCAGGAAAGTAGCCTAGTACACAACAGTGGGGAGATTGAGGAAGCACCAGCAACAGCGGCAACTGAGCAAAGCAGAGCAGTCCTCAACCAGGTTGAGGAGGAAAATGCAAAAGAGCAAACTCTGCACATTGAGGAAGGGCTAGCAACAGTGGCACCTGAGGAAATAGTCCACTACAAAGATGAGGAGGAGGCTGCAGCAGCTGCTGAGGAGCCAGTGGCACCGAAGGAAGCCGCAGCAGGAGAACCAAAGGAAGTGGCAGCAGCTGCTGAGGAGGCAGCAGCACCAAAGGAAGGGGCAGCAGAAGCAACTGAAGAAGGAGAAGCAGTTGCTGAGAAGCCAGCAGCTCCAAAGGAACAGGCAGCAGAAGCAGAAGTTGCAGCAGCTGCGGACGAACCAGTCGCACCGAAGGAAGCTGCAGCAGAAGAACCAAAGCGAGCGGCAGTGGCTGCTGAGGAGCCAGCAGAACCAAAGGAACAGGCAGCAGCAACAGAAGAAGCTGCAGCAGCTGCTGAGGAGCCAGTCACACCGAAGGAAGCTGCAGCAGAAGAACCAAAGGAAGTGGCAGCAGCTGCTGCGGAGCCAGCAGCTCCAAAGGAAGAGGCAGCAGAAGCAGAAGTTGCAGCAGCTGCAGAGGAGCCAGGCGCATCGAAGGAAGCTGCAGCAGTTGCTGAGGAGCCAGCAGAACCAAAGGAACAGGAAGCAGCAGCAGCAGAAAATGCAGCAGCTGCTGAGGAGCCAGTCGCACTGAAGGAAGCTGCAGCAGAAGAAGCAAAGGAAGTGGCAGCAGCTGCTGAGGAGCCAGCAGAACCAAAGGAAGAGGCAGCAGCAACAGAAGAAGCTGCAGCAGCTGCTGAGGAGCCAGTCACACCGAAGGAAGCTGCAGCAGAAGAACCAAAGTCAGTGGCAGCAGCTGCTGAGGAGCCAGCAGCTCCAAAGGAAGAGGCAGCAAAAGCAGAAGTTGCAGCAGCTGCAGAGGAACCAGTCTCACCGAAGGAAGCTGCAGCAGCTGCTGAGGAGCCAGCAGAACCAAGGGAACAGGAAGCAGCAACAGCAGAAAATGAAGCAGCTGCTGAGGAGCCAGTCGCACTGAAGGAAGCTGCAGCAGAAGAACCAAAGTCAGTGGTAGCAGCTGCTGAAGAGCCAGCAGCTCCAAAGGAAGAGGCAGCAGCAAGAGAAGAAGCTGCAGCAGCTGCTGAGGATCCAGGCGCACCGAAGGAAGCTGCAGCAGAAGAACCAAAGTCAGTGGTAGCAGCTGCTGAGGAGCCAGCAGCTCCAAAAGAAGAGGCAGCAAAAGCAGAAGTTGCAGCAGCTGCAGAGGAACCAGTCGCACTGAAGGAAGCTGCAGCAGAAGAACCAAAGCAAGCGGCAGTGGCTGCTGAGGAGCCAGCAGAACCAAAGGAACAGGAAGCAGCAACAGCAGAAGCTGAAGCAGCTGCTGAGGAGCCAGTCACACCGAAGGAAGCTGCAGCAGAAGAACCAAAGGAAGTGGCAGCAGCTGCTGAGGAGCCAGCAGAACCAAAGGAACAGGAAGCAGCAACAGCAGAAGCTGCAGCAGCTGCTGAGGAGCCAGTCACACCGAAGGAAGCTGCAGCAGAAGAACCAAAGGAAGTGGCAGCAGCTGCTGAGGAGCCAGCAGCCCCAAAGGAAGAGGCAGCAGCAACAGAAGAAGCTGCAGCAGCTGCTGAGGAGCCAGGCGCACTGAAGGAAGCTGCAGCAGAAGAGCCAAAGTCAGTGGTAGCAGCTGCTGAGGAGCCAGCAGCTCCAAAAGAAGAGGCAGCAAAAGCAGAAGTCGCAGCAGCTGCAGAGGAACCAGTCGCACCGAAGGAAGCTGCAGCAGAAGAACCAAAGCAAGCGGCAGTGGCTGCTGAGGAGCCAGCAGAACCAAGGGGGCAGGAAGCAGCAACAGCAGAAGCTGCAGCAGCTGCTGAGGAGCCAGTCACACCGAAGGAAGCTGCAGCAGAAGAACCAAAGGAAGTGGCAGCAGCTGCTGAGGAGCCAGCAGCCCCAAAGGAAGAGGCAGCAGCAACAGAAGAAGCTGCAGCAGCTGCTGAGGAGCCAGGCGCACCGAAGGAAGCTGCAGCAGAAGAACCAAAGTCAGTGGCAGCAGCTGCTGAGGAGCCAGCAGCTCCAAAGGAAGAGGCAGCAAAAGCAGAAGTTGCAGCAGCTGCAGAGGATGCAGTCGCACGGAAGGAAGCTGCAGCAGAAGAACCAAAGTCAGTGGCAGCAGCTGCTGAGGAGCCAGCAGCTCCAAAGGAAGAGGCAGCAAAAGCAGAAGTTGCAGCAGCTGCAGAGGATCCAGTCGCACGGAAGGAAGCTGCAGCAGAAGAACAAAAGCAAGCGGCAGTGACTGCTGAGGAGCCAGCAGAACCAAAGGAACAGGAAGCAGCAACAGCAGAAGCTGCAGCAGCTGCTGAGGAGCCAGTCACACCGAAGGAAGCTGCAGCAGAAGAACCAAAGGAAGTGGCAGCAGCTGCTGAGGAGCCAGCAGCACCAAAGGAACAGGCAGCAGCAACAGAAGTTGCAGCAGCTGCACAGGAACTAGTCGCACCGAAGGAAGCTGCAGCAGAAGAACCAAAGCAAGCGGCAGCAGCTGCTGAGGAGCCAGCAGAACCAAGGGAACAGGAAGCAGCGACAGCAGAAGCTGCAGCTGCTGAGGAACCAGTCGCACCAAAGGAAGCTGCAGCAGAAGAAGCAAAGGAAGTGGCAGCAGCTGCTGCGGAGCCAGCAGCTCCAAAGGAAGAGGAAGCAGAAGAAACTGCAGCAGCTGCTGAGGAGCCAGTCGCACCGAAGGAAGCTGCAGCAGAAGAACCAAAGTCAGTGGCAGCAGCTGCTGAGGAGCCAGCAGCTCCAAAGGCAGAGGCAGCAGAAGTAGAAGTTGCAGCAGCTGCAGAGGAACTAGTCGCACCCAAGGAAGCCGCAGCAGAAGAAGCAAAGCAAGCGGCAGTGGCTGCTGAGGAGCCAGCAGAACCAAGGGAACAGGAAGCAGCAACAGCAGAAGCTGCAGCTGCTGAGGAACCAGTAGCACCGAAGGAAGCTGCAGCAGAAGAAGCAAGGGAAGTGGCACCAGCTGCTGAGGAGCCAGCAGCTCCAAAGGAAGAGGCAGCAGCAACAGAAGAAGCTGCAGCAGCTGCTGAGGAACCAGTAGCACCGAAGGAAGCTGCAGCAGAAGAACCAAAGTCAGTGGCAGCAGCTGCTGAGGAGCCAGCAGCTCCAAAGGAAGAGGCAGCAGAAGCAGAAGTTGCAGCAGCTGCAGAGGATGCAGTCGCACCGAAGGAAGCTGCAGCAGTTGCTGAGGAGCCAGCAGAACCAAAGGAACAGGAAGCAGCAGCAGCAGAAGCTGCAGCAGCTGCTGAGGACCCAGTTGCACCGAAGGAAGCTGCAGCAGCTGCTGAGGAGCCAGCAGAACCAAAGGAACAGGAAGCAGCAACAGCAGAAGCTGCAGCAGCTGCTGAGGAGCCAGTCGCACCAAAGGAAGCTGCAGCAGAAGAAGCAAAGGAAGTGGCAGCAGCTGCTGAGGAGCCAGCAGCAACAGAAGAAGCTGCAGCAGCTGCTGAGGAGCCAGGCGCACCGAAGGAAGAGGCAGCAGCAGAAGAACCAAAGTCAGTGGCAGCAGCTGCTGCGGAGCCAGCAGCTCCAAAGAAAGAGGCAGCAGAAGCAGAAGTTGCAGCAGCTGCAGAGGAGCCAGTTGCACCGAAGGAAGCTGCAGCAGCTGCTGAGGAGCCAGCAGAACCAAAGGAACAGGAAGCAGCAACAGCAGAAGCTGCAGCAGCTGCTGAGGAGCCAGTCGCACTGAAGGAAGCTGCAGCAGAAGAAGCAAAGGAAGTGGCAGCAGCTGCTGAGGAGCCAGCAGCTCCAAAGGAAGAGGCAGCAGCAACAGAAGAAGCTGCAGCAGCTGCTGAGGAGCCAGGCGCACCGAAGGAAGCTGCAGCAGAAGAACCAAAGTCAGTGGCAGCAGCTGCTGAGGAGCCAGCAGCTCCAAAGGAAGAGGCAGCAGAAGCAGAAGCTGCAGCAGCTGCTGAGGAGCCAGTCACACCGAAGGAAGCTGCAGCAGAAGAACCAAAGGAAGTGGCAGCAGCTGCTGAGGAGCCAGCAGCCCCAAAGGAACAGGAAGCGGCAACAGCAGAAGCTGCAGCTGCTGAGGAACCAGTCGCACCGAAGGAAGCTGCAGCAGAAGAACCAAAGGAAGTGGCAGCAGCTGCTGAGGAGCCAGCAGAACCAAAGGAAGAGGCAGCAGCAACAGAAGAAGCTGCAGCAGCTGCTGAGGAACCAGTAGCACTGAAGGAAGCTGCAGCAGAAGAACCAAAGTCAGTGGCAGCAGCTGCTGAGGAGCCAGCAGCTCCAAAGGAAGAGGCAGCAGAAGCAGAAGTTGCAGCAGCTGCTGAGGAGCCAGTCGCACTGAAGGAAGCTGCAGCAGAAGAACCAAAGTCAGTGGTAGCAGCTGCTGAGGAGCCAGCAGCTCCAAAGGAAGAGGCAGCAGCAACAGAAGAAGCTGCAGCAGCTGCTGAGGATCCAGGCGCACCGAAGGAAGCTGCAGCAGAAGAACCAAAGCAAGCGGCAGCGGCTGCTGAGGAGCCAGCAGCTGCTGAGGAGCCAGTCGCACCGAAGGAAGCTGCAGCAGAGCAAACTGCACAGAATGAGGAAGCACCAGCAACAGCGGCAACTGCGGAAGGCAGAGCAATTGTCAACCAAGTTGAGGAGGAAAATGCAGCAGAGCAAACTGCACAGATTGAACCAGCAATTGCGACAACTGAGGAAAGTACGGCAGGTAAGCAGGATGAGGAGGAAACGGCAGTGGAGCAAACTGTGCAGATTGAGGAAGCGTTGGCAACACCGGCGACGCCGGCAACTGAGGAAACCAGTGCAGTTCTGAACGATGGCGAAGAAGAAAGCCTGGCGCAGTTTTCCGGGGTTGAAGCGAGTCTAGTTGCAGGGCAAGGAATGAATGAGGCAGCAGTTGAGTCAAAGGAAGGCACTGAAAGTCTGGCAAGGACAGAGGCAGGTTTGAATGGATTTTTGATGGATGATTTTGGTACGATCAATCATGCATTTCCCTGCTGGTTTTGCGAACAGATACTGTAGCTCAAGCAACTTGAGCAAGAATCAGTTTAGGCTAGCACAGCCAAACCCGAATCTTGCACGCAGAGTCTCATGTCTTGAGCCAAATGCAGGCACACGCTGCTGCGACAGCACCGTTGTGCTTGCTTGGACGTTCCGGTGTCAGAGTGCCAGGCTGCAAAATGCTGCAAAATGCTGCAGTCGTTTTTTCCGCACATAATTTTTTCCTTGACATTTTAACCTTGAAAGTTGCAGGTGGCAAAGCTGAGGATGAATTCCACGTGGAGCTGCTGAAGGGTCACTTGGCTCACATTCTCCACTTGGGAAATCTCCAATCTCAACAGCAACACGTGCAGCACGTTTCAGCCAGGATCAAGAGGATTGGGGCTTACAGTTTGCCCAGTTCACAAACGCACGGCCCTCAAAATATTGCTGTGCCATGGGCCCCAAGTCACACGGCCTTTTGAATTGCAACTGTCACCTGCTCAGATGAGTTGGCTGTGGTGGATGTGGATCCAGAGGAGAATGGTTGGGCAAAGCATTTGTTGTTTGGAGCTCTTTTTCCCAAATCCTAGCGCCACAAAGGTGCAGGTACAAGCACCAGCAGCACAGATATACGGAATTCAAATCGAATCAATCCATGTTTTTTTTTTTGGGGGTTGTGTGCATTTCTTTTGTATGGAATCCATGTTGCAATTTGCAAAGAATGTGCAGAAAAAGGTTGCATGAGCACATCAGTTTCATCAATGTCATTGCTCGGGGACAGAAGGGGAATACCGCTCGCGGGCGGCCAAGCCGATACGTGACGTAGTGCAGTTTCAGAGATCACTTCACAAAGGGATGTAAGAGCCCTTCTTGCCACAGCTCAGCCACCTCGGATTCAATGAGAATACATTGTGCTTCCGACACGGAAGAAGCATATTTTGAGTGAAGCAAGGGCTGACAGCTTCTAAGAACTCCCTACAGTATGTGGGTTTCTGTATGCAGGATTTTTTTCTTGCCATTAAATACCGTTTAGCAAGCTGAGTTCCGAGCAAACCAAAGAAAGGAATGGCATGTCCGGTACTGTGAATGACTGGGATGCAGTAGGTTTTGTATCAAAATTGGTACTGCTAAATCTCAAGGTTTATCATCAATCAAGTAGAATGGCAGGGGTATCCCCCATTTGGACACGACACCAGTAGAGGGGTCGCACCTCGTTTTTTGCATTGCAGGGAGCAGTGGGTGGATACAACGCGACAGAATTGGCGAATGACTCTGCCAAGCTCATTTTACCAAGGAGCGTGTATCGCTCTGTGTGCCACTGTCAAGGCTTTGGGTTGTGAGCCCACTATCTAATCATTATTTGGGGATGTTTATACCCAGTCAGGTATATATCTATACGAACCTGATTACACGAATTCTCTCTCCCTCTCTCTCTCCCTCTCTCTCATGCACACACACATGTGTGTGTATATATGTATATATATATAGTTATGATATACTACTTCATATTGGTTTGTCTAACATACCTATATATATATGTATGTATATGTATATCCATCCATCCATCCAAACCGCCATTTGTTTGACATGACTTTCCCCATGAATTGAGGGCCCATCCCCCAGTCTTGGACAGATCAGGATGCTGATCACTGAAGTGAATGGCATCAGAGGTGATGCCTCTCGAATGGTAGAGGCCCGGAGGAGTGACACGTTTTCCGAGATCTGGAGCTTACTTAGTTTTTGGCTGTAGAAAGCGAGGATCAATGAGGAGTGTTTGATTGTTATGCTAAGGTGCTAGAGCCCTAATTGTTTTTCGGGAATTTCATTGCCTAGCAGTTATGATAACTATGGAATCAGAGCTCCTGATCATGCCTTGTCGAGAAGCGCAGGCCGAACAGATTGGACATCATGTTCCTACCCAGTTTGTGTGGTCCATCCCTGGGTTCCTCCCTTTTCACCTGACATTGATCTTGCGCAGGCGCTATCAAGGAGCAGCAAACTTGAAGTGTGGGTGCGTCTGATGGCCCAAGTTTAATTGCTGCAAAGCCCAAGCTTCATCAAAGGCAGAGCCGCATTTCGCAGAACAAGTGTGTGATGACTTCTTGCTTTGTTTTGGCAGGTCCCACAGTAAGGCAAATGCAACTTCAAGATGACAGTACGCTCAGAAAGGAGAAATGGGGGTACTGCTTCAGGAAGAGCGAGAGCGTGAGATGAGATTGGAAGTGCAAGCGCATGACAGCAAGGTCAAATGTAGCGGCATTCTTGTCCTGAATCCTCATCAGTTTGGCCTATTGCGAGGACATTGCCTCGATTGTTGGAGCAGTGAATGCCGTGAGGCATGTTCGCTCTGCCAGGCAGGTCGAATGATTCAGGGCAATCATATTTTGTGCATGGCACTTCCTCACATGGACCCCCTTTTTTTCATCAATCAATGTGATCAACTCCACTTCATAGCCACCTCATGGAACATCATTTGCAATGTCAACAACCCGTTCACCCAAATATTTCATGGCTGAAACTAATCCATCTCAGGCTCCAGGCTTCAGTTGAGGTCAGCTAGCGGTCCCAAAGGTGGATCAACAATCTGCTCCATGCGAACGGAATGTCATGAAAAGTCATGAAAAGTCTATTTTCATCACATGACGGGCCCGGAACGTTCAAAACGGGACCAAAGATAGTCCTTGAGACATCGCTTGAAGCGAGTCTTAGCCAACGTTTCATGCCCGTCAGTAAAAGGCGCTTGCCCTCTCTCAGCAAAACCTGCTGGACTCTGCGATGTCGTTATCAATTCAGATTGCACTGGCCTTTTGTCTTTTTTGCACCCGCTGATGTTAGATCCCAAATGAACTTTTTCCGGTGGACTTGGGCTTGTCTGATTTAGGGTTCAAGATTTGTGATAGATGGTGATGCCCCATGGAGCTGCATGCAGACAGCGATCGGCCTGATGAGACGTTACAGCGACTTATATTGCCTTGCAGACTGCTTGGGGAAGCTCTCGCCCAAGATGATCAGTTTCTGAGTTTGGAAGAGACCTGTGCACCAGGTGCAGGTAGCGCAGACTATGATTTCAGACTTCCACAGTTTGCCTTGGATGCTGCAGGAACTTCTGGTTTGCCATCTTCCCTCGGCTTTACGCAGCAAGGGCTCCTGCCTGAGATTCAACGCCTTTGGCGTTCCTTCGACTCGAAGATTGTGCTCTGGAAATATGATGATCCTGGGGTGCAGGAGGTCACAGAGTACACTGGAGTGGAGTGCTTAGTTGACCGTAGCTGTTTATGTTTGATTAACTTTTGACAATTAACTAGCTCCACTTGTCAATGATGCGGTGACATGTAAACAGGATATCGCCGAGACTTGTCAATGTGCTATTGCACTACAGGGGTGATCTGTGTTCACAGCACCTCAGGTCTCCGAGGCAGTGGTGGCCGCAGCCATTGCACATCCCAAGGAATTCGTGCAGAGCATTGATTATTTCCTGGTCCTGGCAACCACTTTGGAAATCTCACTCCATGCCCTGCGCTTCGCTCCAGGAAGCAATCGCTTGCTCCCACCCGTGCGCACGCAATTTTCAGTGGCCAGTGATGATATTTCCATGAATGCAGTAGTTTGTGATCCCTCCAGTGGACGCATTTTTCTTGGAGGCCGAGATGGGTGCATCCATGAGCTTCAGTACTTTGATGACTCTCGATGGATGGGGAGGAGGAAGTGCCGCAAGACTGCTGTGAGTTGGAATTTGCAGTCCCAACTGCCTGCGGTCCTGCAGCGGGTTTGTGTTGCCATTTTTGGACCAGCGGAAGCTATAGTGCAACTCACCATCGATGTATCCAGAGGTTTGCTTTTTGCATTGTCGTCGACCAGCATCACACTCTTTCAAATTCCTCCCAGCCAAAGAGATGCATCTGGACGCTTAGAGGAGAAGCCAGTAGTTCAATTGTGCTCTCTCTCGCAATCAGCCATTGCAAGTGAAGTGGGACGGATCAAAGCACGGCTATTTCCTGGATTGCTTCCAGTGGGCTCCAGGGGTTTGAGCTCCTTTGGTTCTGGCCTTGTTTCCGCAGCCTTGCCTCCAAGATTGATCAAAGTTTTGCCTGTTGAAAGGCCGGCTGGGGGAAGCGTCATTGCATGTGTCGTGGCAGAGGACGGTACTCGGATTTTCCTCCGTGGAAACCTTCGAAATGTGCCGCAACAAGGTGCTGATGCCACATCTGCAAGAGCTGCGCGGCCCAGCATCACATCAATGACGGTTCATCACGTTAGATTCTTAGATGCAAATGCTCCAAAGGAGCTTCATGTGAAAGATGCCTTGTGGGAGAACGGCGTCACGCTCTTACAGTGTGACCTTCCAAGTCCAGAGGGTCACAGAGAAGCAGTTCTTGCCTTGAGCGCTGATTTGCGGGTTGTGGCCCAGCGCCAGGGCCGTGGACGGTCTCCGTGGGTGAATGTAGCTGGCACAGCTGAGCATGTGGACACCATCAGTTTGACCCAGGAAACTGAATTGCCCCAGATCTATGCGATGGCTGCTTTGCCCGCTCCCATCTCCAAGCCAATCCAGCAGTTCTTCTCTGCTTCACATGGATTGATTTTGCCAGTGGTTCACCTCAGTGAATTGGCCAAGCAACAGCTGGTGGCTGCACCCCGTTTTATGATTGTCTCCTCGATTGGCGCTCACGTGCTGCGGAGGATACAGCCGCTAGATACTTTGCGAGAGCATCTTCTAGGTGGCCAGCTGCCAGCCCTGCAGGATTTTGTGGGTCAATACACAGCAGAACAGGCGTGTGCTTTGCTGTTCCAAGTCCTGACTCAAGCCATGCCCAAGCTGAATGTACAGCCAGGACCCGACAAGTCAACCACCTTGTCCGGTCGCAACAAGCTGCTTCGCAAGGATCAGCTGGGAGAATCCAAGACGGGGCAGATGGGGCCGATGGGGCCGCAGCTGGTTGGCACCAAATTGCAGGACCCCTCTGAGGAGGTTTTGCTGTTACGAGCTGAGAAGCTCTTGCTGTCTCCTCTTGCCTTTCAAATGGGCTTTTCACAGGCCTTGCCATCAATTGATGTGGGCCCAATGCGTGGCCAGCCACCATTTCAGATGGGAGGCTCTTCTTTGGGGTACTCTGTGTTCCAAAGTGCCACCCAGTTGTCTGCACGGATGCGTGGATTGTACCTCTATTTGAGCCGACTACTGAGGCCAGTTTGGTTATCTCATGTGATGCATGTGGCCTGGCCAGCTACGGAGAAACCCAAGAGAAAGCGAGATGACTGGTGGCCTCCCCCACCAGACCCGCCTCCTATGGCCAAGGGTGCCCAGTGGCAATGTGGCTTCTCCAAGTCGCAGCGTGGCTTTGCTCGTTCGCAGTTGCTGTTGTTGAAATCAGCTCTGGATCGATGTTTGCCACGCCTGACCACTGCATCCAACCCCGTGAGCCCTGAAGATTTGGACTCTGCCAATGGTGCTTTACATTTGGTGACTGCATCTGTGGAGGCACTCGATTTTCTGGAACTTCTCTCCGGCTGCACGGCTGCAATGGCTTCTGGCTCCTGTCCAGCTGAGACGTTGCTGCGCTTTTCTGAGCTGACTTTCAGGGATTTGGTTTGTCAACCAGAGGCCCGCTGCATTCTCCAGGGCCTGATGCAAGCTGGCATTGTGGCTTGTCGGGATTTGTCCAACTGCCCCAGCCTTTTCAGCAAAGCTGCCTTGGAGGTGCAGGAGGCTTATGAGATCCTCAAAGCAGTTGAGTCTAGCTTGACAGCGGTCAACAGCACCTTAGAAATTGCAAGGTTGAGCCATTTCACACATCGAGGTTTGGCGATCTTGGAGCGACATGCTGCACACATCGACCTGATGGAGGCAGCCTCCAGACTACGAGCAGTGGGCGCTTGTAAGGCTGGGCGGTCACAGTTTTGTTCCTCAAGGGTCGTGTGGGTCTTTTTCGGAACAAAGCTTTGGTTCAAAGACGACACTAACAGCACTAACAGCGACCACGTGAAACAAGAGACCAAGTTTCTTTCTGTAGGTCAGTTAGCTGTGCCGGATAAAGTTGGACAGGGGTTCGACACAGTCGTGCAAAGACTGTAGATTTTGCAGCTCTTGAATCATCTTGAATCATCATTGAGGTTGATTTTCCAATTTGAGAACAAATCCCGCAAATAAACTTGACTAAAGGTCGGAAAAAGATAATTTCATTTTGGGGATCCCCCATTTACGGAAACTTCCATGTGAAAGGCGTGTCCAGGCTTGAACAGATCTAGGGGTTACCACCCAAACGCTTCAGAGAAAACGGAAAGGTCCAGGGGCAGGCCCCCTGACCCCGCTGAACCAGGGCTTGATCTCGCTATGCTCCGGTGTGGCCAGAGCACGTGATCCAAAAGATGAGTCTTTGAGGCCACAAGATCCATCCAACCCACGCATCCAACAGTTGCACTATGCGCGTTTGGAGTGCTACCAGGTGGTCCTTGGAATCCTGGACGATGTCTTGTCCTTTGCCCGGCAACGTGGGCGCCTGCAAAGCAGCTTTGCGTTGCCACCTGGTGGGCCGCATGTTGAGTTGCCAGAACTCTTGCCGGCCAGATTGTCGGAATTTGATGCTATACCTATTCTGGATGGGCTTCTCCGGCATTGTCTGGAAGGACCGGGGCCAAAACATACGTATTTTTAAGGTAGTTTAAGCTGGATTTTTGTCCCTGGAAAGTGAAGCAGAAGAACTCAATTGTAGCTTGTCGCTCCTGAGCGAACCGAAGGACACCGGTATCAGGCAGACGAACTTTTCCACTTTTGCATTTTGAAGTGGATGATGCAATCAGGATTGCCTCCGTATCAGTACAAATCCCCATACCTGAAGAACTTCTTGCTGGTTCATGCCAAAGATCATCCAGAATTGCACTGCAGATACCTTCAGCACAATGGTCAGTGGGCAGAGGCTTGTGATGCATACATCTCCCTGGCCCGGAACGCCCCTTGTCGACTGCGTAGCATCATTTCGTTGCTTTTTCTTGGTGCTTGGCAGGGTCAAACAGGTAACCAGGTAACCGCAAGGAGCAAGGAAGGGGTAAGAAAGGTTTAGCCATAGTGGCTAACTGGAGCTCGGTGACCTTGTTGGCTTTGGATATTTTCCAAGGTGCATTCGCAGTTGTGTTGGCCAATGTTTGACTTAAACTCTTCGGTTGTTTCCGTCCCATACGAGCAAATGAGGCTGAGTTGAAGCCAGAAGGACAAGATGATCGATTGCTGATGCTTCAGAATGCAGCAATCTGTGCAAGGATGCCGCGCTCCAATCGCAAGGTGGAGCCGATCTTGAGAATGATGTCAGAAACTGCGAGACAATCCCAAGAATCCTATCCAATTGCATCGAATCGCAATTACTATGAAGCTTTCAGATAAAAATCAACAGTTAAAGAGAAATTTGGATCTGAAAATTGACCGACATCAATATCTTCAAAACAGTTTCATCAATAAATAGAAACCACATCGTGATATCGCATTTGTTCCTGAAATAAATCCTATCTGTTTGGAAAATCCGCCCACACCGCTTTGGCGGTGAAGGCGTGCTTATTGGGGGGAAACAGCTACACTAAATGCTCAATCACATTTGTTAATATAGCAGTCGCTATATCAGCTTTAGCTGGGGGGGGCCAAAAACGGTTTCGCACCGAGACCAGAATTAGGTGGTGTTTTCGACATTTTTCGAGGATTTTTGGGTGTCTGAGGGCAAGAGGGTATTGCAATGGAATTTTGGGTCATTTTGGTAGCTTTCCGGCAATGGAAAAACGGCCAAAAAGAAAAAAACATTGTACATAGCAAGATAAAACAAGTGTTTTGGACTGACGTTATAGCAAAAAACGTGTAAATTACCGTATGCTTGACTGGAAACATTACAAAAACACTGTCAAAAGCAATGTTTTGGAAGGATTTACTGCCTTTATGGCAAAAAACGTGTAAATTACCGTCTGTTTGACTGGAAACATTGGAAAAACACTGTCAAAAACAATGTTTTGGAAGGATTTCTTATATATATGTTGGAGTTGGCTACCGGCATTGGAACATGGAAAAATTGAAGAAAACACTGTAAATAGCGGTATTTTCAACGGTTGGGGAGATAAGGGAATTGGAAGCATTGTCGAACATGATGTTTTCGACCGGTTTTATGGCGACAAAAGTGTAAAGTACCGTGCTTTGAAGGAAACCATTGCAAAAACATGGAAACACATTCAAAGAACACGGGATTTGGGGGACTATCTAGGCGTCGTTGTCTAGCTATTTGAAATTCCGCAGCTTGGAGAGCCTCCAAGGGAGGGAAAAGTGAAAATTCCCTAGCTTGGGAAGCCCTAGCTTGGGAAGCCCCCACGGGGGGGAAAAGTGAAAATTCCCTAGCTTGGGGAGCCCCCACGGGGGGGGAAAGTGAAAATTCTTAGCTTGGGAAGCTTCACGGGGGAAAAGTGAAAATTCCGTCGCTTGGGAAGCCCCCACCAAGGGGGGAAAGCGAACCCAGCAGTTATGTATGTCAATTCTCCTGTGCTGCTCTGCTCCTCATATTCCACACCACCCTTAGCGCCTCTCACGGACCGAAATAAACCTGCGGTGTGGGCGGCCACCCCACGCGAAGCGGGGCGAATATATTCTGATGTGTTTGGATTTTTTTGGAAGGAACATGATTTTAAGGAAATGATTGCTACTAAAACTTCGGCAAGTCCTGCGGAGTGCGCGCGCGATGAGCCTACCCGAAAAAGTCTCAAAACAAGTCAATTATTTTGAAACTTTCCCCACAGACATTTTTAGTATCTGCGCAATAATATTCCAGTCCAGCGTGCCACCAGCTCAGAACTCAAACCGAAAGAAGCTTTTTTTCGGGAATGCAAGAAAAAGAAGGTTTTTAGATTTTAGACTTCTTTTTTCGGCGCCGCAAAAATTCCCCAAAATTGCGCTTTTTGAGACCCTTTTCCTCCTAGTGCTTGTACCGCTTCGCCATTCTGCGGCAGTCGTTCGATTTTCCCCAGGTCCGTCCCGACCCTCTTCGGGGAGCAGCTTTGGGGAGCTTTGGGAGGCAGCTTTGGGGAAGAGCTTTGGGGTGCTGCTTCGGGAGGCAGCTGGGAGAGCAGCAGCTTTGGGAGCAGCTTGTGGGGTCTGGGATTGGATCCAGTCACAGATGGTTCCAAGGGTTGTGGCACGGTGGGTCTGCAGGTTCCGGTGTGCTAATGTGGATTCCATTGTTGGTTCCAGGATGGTTCTGGGACGGTTCAGGTAGTTGTGGGATTTCGGTACAAGGCCCATTTTTGTAAAGGGCCCAGGTTGCGGAAATTTGCATATCTTTTTACGAAAGCTAGCTTCTGTTAGCTGCTAGCTGAAGTTGCTTTTGTTTTAGCAAGGTATGGGGAAGCTGGAATCTCCAATGGCATGATATTTCATGGTTAACTACCCTTTCCCCAAGCTGTTTGGCCGTGGCTCAGTCCTTTGCGGGGATACCTTCCTTTTTGTTTTGATTTTTGCGTATATTTCCCAGTCAATTCTCATAATGGCAAGTTTATCTTGGGAATAACCTTCCTTCATGCAGATGAATTTGCAAAGATCCTTCCGGAGCAATTGCGCTGACATGCTTCCGGTTCTTATATCCTAACTGGACGTATACCGTAGATTATATTTCTAGAACCTTTTTTCTTGCCATTTCAATTAATAACCTCTATCATCAATTGACAATTTCCTTATTATATTATATAATAAAATTACTATATATATATACACACATCTATTCTTTTGATATAATATTGGTTCCTCTTTGATCTATGTCATTTATTTTGTATTAAAATATAAAGCATATATTATACTATATATTTAATATTCTTTTATATACACAATTTTGCAAATATATATCTATTACATTCTTTTTAAACTAAAATTATTTTTAATTAATTTTCGGTTTTTATTTATGATTTTTCTAAAGGAAAATGCATATATTTATTTTCTAACAAAATATTTGAATGAAAAATAAACATGTTTATTCTTATTAATAGTGATAAGTTATATTTCTATAACATTTTTCTTAGTATTTCTTCTATAATAAATAAGATAATTCATTTTGTAGTTTTAGAATTATAATATATTATATCCAGAATACATTTAAATATGGAATTACTACTGCTGCTAATATTACGATCTGGCTGTACACAGAGCGCACGCGCCCGCGCATTTTTCCGAGCCAAAGTTCCCCCAAAAATCTGCCACAATTTTTGGGACTTTCAGGAAGACACCTGAAGTCTGTGCGAATGCAAACTTGGTCTGTACTTCCTGAGCCCCCTGCGCGGAGGTCGAAAATGCACTACTTTTTCGGGAAATTTCGTTTTGCGTCGTTTCCCAAAAAAGTGATCGCATTTTTTTTGAAATTTCACCTTCTCCCCCAGTCAGTGTGCCACTGGGCATTGACGAACAGTTGCTTTGAAGAACGACAGCTTTAGGGAGTAGCTTTAGAAGGCAACTTTGGGAAGCCGCTTTCGGAAACAACTTTCGCGGGCAGCTTTAGCAGCTTTGGGGAGCAGCTTTGGCAAGCTTTCCGGAACAACTTTCAGGAACAATTGCCTCCAAGAACAGCGGCTTTCGGGGGCAGCTTTACAAACAACTTTGGGGAGCAGCTTTCAGTAGCCACTTTCGGGAGCAACTTTCGGGAGCCGCTTTGCAGAATAGCTTTGGGGAGCCGTTTTGGGGTATAGGTTTGAAGAATCGCAGCTTTGCAGCAATAGCTTTGGACAGCAGCTTTGGGGAGCAGCTTTTGGTAGCAACTTTGGGGCGCAGCTTTCGGGAGCCGCTTTGCAGAATGGCTTTGGGGAGCCGTTTTGGCGAACTTGGGGCAATAGCTTTGGAGAACAGCTTTGGGGCACAGCTTTGGGGAGCGCCGGGGAACAGCTTTGGCGAGCAGCTTTGGGCAGCTTTCCGGACCAGCTTTGAAGCAGCTTCGGGGAGCAGCTTTGGAGTTTTGCGGAGTTTCTTTGGGACGCGGCTTTCGGTAGCAATTTTGAAGAGCAGCTTTGGGGAGCAACTGTGGGGAGCTTTGCGGCTTTGCAGCAACATTGACGAACAATTGCTTTGAAGAACGACAGCTTTGGGGAGTAGCTTTAGAAAACAATTTTGGGAAGCTTTAACCACTCTGGGCAGCAGCTGGTGATCGATCTAAAGGTCCTTGTAAGGAGCTTTAATTGCGAAAGCCGTGCATGTTATGTTGGAAACCCTCGCGAAAGTTTTTTTTCGAGTTCGCGAAAGTAAAATTTTATTTCGCGAAAGTTTCGCGAAAGTTGGGTATTATTATCGTTATATGTAAAGGGCTGCTACCCACTGCCGCCCGGGGTCCGGCAGGAGAAGGGCACCAGAGAATGCGAGTAGCAGCAGCCAAGTTTCCAAAAGTGAGGCTTTGCGAGAGCCAAACACCAAGGCCCCTGGTCTTCGCTTTTCCTTCAGTGCACCCCCTGCTGATGGCCGGGGTCTGTGAATAGGGATTTTCGCGAAAGTTCCGCGAAAGTTATGCGAAAGAGCGGGCGAAAGTCAAAGTGCATGTTGAAGGGGGTGGGCCAGTAAACTTTGCAAAAAAAAATCTGTCCTGAGAAGGGATTCCGTGATGCTAGCTGCATGTTTAAAAGGCTACCAAGAAGTGATCCGTGATTCTCTGGCCTAATTTGGCAGGTGGTGAACGAATCTTCATAAGAGGTGTTGTTGGCCAACATGGGCCCCGCGAAAGATAAACATGGAGTTCGCTAAAGTTGCGCGAAAGTAAAATTTTTATTCGCGAAGAATGGCCGTTCCGGAATAAAGGAATTTTGATTAACAACCAGCTATTCGGAGCTGCTCTCGATATCAATTTTGGGGAGTGGCTTTGGGGATCAATTTTGTGGAGCAGATTTGGCGTAATTTTGGGAAACCACTTTGGGGAATAGGTTTGAAATATAATCGCTTTGGGCCAATTATTTGGCACAGATATTGTGGCGAACCGTTTAGTAGCTTCGGGGAACCGCTTTGCGGAGCAATTTTTCCAAGCCTTCTAGAACGGCAACCGCCCGCACCGCATCGTTGGGCAGCCACTCGTAACTGCGAATGATGTCGGCCATTGAGATTAAAAATATCCGAAAGTACTGATTGTGGGAAAAAAAAAACGCGAAGAATTTGATAGCCATATATAGCGGACCAACGCAGTTCAAAAAATAACGAAAAACATGGAAAAACGGAGAAATTGCTGTTATTTACAGTGCTTTTGTGCGGTGAGAAGCAG